>JAAMXS010009590.1:0-11793 GCA_019693525.1 Cylindrotheca fusiformis | reverse complement strand
AGTTTGTGGTTATTCCCCAATCCAACACTAGCCACAAAGTCTCAATTCGTGTTCAATTTCGGAGTAATCCTCTACTGCTTCTTCCTTTTTCAAATTGGAATTCTTCTTCTTGATCCTTCCTTTTGCCATCATTTAAAAAAAGTGATTAATTCTTATTATTATTAGTAGTTAGTAGAGTGTACTATTGACCCAACCCTAGTAGCAAAAAAAAGGGCTTTCATTGAGTGATGTATTTTTCATCGCTACGAGGATAATGTTGAGGTAGTAGTAGTAGTTGTACTACTTTCCTCCTGCCCCTGTGAAACGCTTGATGTCGTTTCCTTCTCCACCACTGAAGTGGTACTTGTTGTTGTTGTTGTAGATTCTTCTACCTTGTTCGTTTCCAGTTTGTGGATATTCCCCAAACCAACACTAGCGACAAGTCTCAATTCGTGTTCAATTTCGGAGTAATCTTCTACTGTTTCTTCTTTTTTCAAACTGGAATTCTTCTTGTTCTTCTTCCTTTTGTCGTCGTCCACTTTCTTGTTGTGGTTGTGGTTATTATTGTTGTTGTCACTCAATAGATAGGCTGGTACATTATCCCCTCCCAACAGTTCTTTCAGATATCGATCCTGTTCGGGTCCCGTATTCAAAATGATAATTTTCTTTCGAGTACTTTCTCTCATGAGTGGTTTGACCAAATTAAAGGCCATTTTGATCCATTTTGGTGCATGGACGATCAATGTTTTATAGGATCGTGTCGGATAATGATCACTCATTATCTTGACCAATCGTGATCCAAAGGTTCGAAATTCCTTATCCTGAAACATTCCAAATCGGACCCCCTGACAATCCAAAATTGTCGTCATGAGGCCCTGGGGTGGTAATGGTGATGGGTCCAACAAATTCCAAGCATATTCTACCAAATATAAATAATGCATCAATATTTCATCATGTGTAATATTGAATTCATTGGCCTTGTGCAAATCGACCATACCCGGTCGTTGAACGATGATCAAATGGCCCTCGGTATCTCGTCCGGGTAAGAAAATGGGAAAGATTTGCCGACAAATATCAAAGTTGGTTTGTGGTTCCAACAGAATTGTATCAATGGCATGTTCCTTTCGCCATTCACAGGTATGTTGAAAGGCTGCCAAGGCCTTTTCACGATTCTGTTTGTGTGCAATCAAATACCGGGTCGGAATGCCATCGGGATCCTCCTGCGATCCATCACCCTCCTTGAGCATGGAAAACCGCAACTGTGCTGTACTCGCATTGACAGTACTAGTAGTGTTGGTAGTATTGACATTCTCCTGCTGGTCATCCTCCAAAAGGGCGGGGTGGGGAAAGAGAGGTTGTTCCACCATATCGGACCAAGTATGAAAGGTAGGAACAGTTGGTGGTGTTGTTGTAGTTGTATTTGTAGCATTTGTTTCTGTTCCATTCTTCTCTTGATCCAAAAGTATCAATTCCTCTTCCTCTTTCTTTTTGTTCATTTCTTGTCTCAACCTGGAAACATTGGCAGTTTCATTATTGTCTTGATGATCCAATAGTTTCAATTCGTCCTCCTCCATAACTCTTTGCTTTTCGTTGAATAACTTTTCTCGTGTCGAACTGGATACATTGGTGGTAGTTTCAGTATTCTCCTCTTGTTGATCTGTTGTTGTTGTCTTCGTTTTGTTGAATACTTCTGGTGCTTTCGAAAGAGACAAATTAGCACTTTCACCACCTCTCAAGGGATTATTATCTTCATCATCACCACCACCACCTCTCACAGTAGTGAACAATAAGAAAGGATGATATGGATGACTTCGAATACCAAACAACAGTTGGCGGTCATTGTTGTTGTTGTTGTTGTAGCGTCCACATACTGATAGATCCAATCGCCAAAACAATGCCATGACAACAGCAAAGGATCGAAAGGTATTGTATTTCATGTTTCTTTCCCCCTCTCTCTCTTTTAAAATTGATGTCCTTTTTGTGGATATGGATATGGATATGGATATGGATGGATGACGATGAATGAAGGATGTGTGTAAAAAAGGTTCGACGTGTCGAATTTGTTGTTAGACTAGAGACCGGCATTTTTTTTTTGGTTGTGGTTGATGGCGGTGGTGTTCTTGCTATGGAATTACGTACGTGGAAGTTTTTTTCTGATGATGACGATCCCTCCGTCATCCGTTGACACAGTTGGAGTGACGTCATTTACTTACGACACGTGAGTGACATCCATGTCATGTGTCATTGCGACAAATACCATTCTTGCCAGGCCAGCGTGCAAGAGAGGAGCATTGTGTAGTTTCATTATTTTTTTTTAAAACAAGAGAGAGAACACATCAATCATGTTCTTTCATGTTCTTCACAAGATGACAAAATGACACCCGTTCCTATCTTAAAAGACATCTCTTCAACAGTTGTAGGATTCAAAACAAGAAGCACACACAGCAGCAAGCAACAAGAAACAAGCAGCAATTGGGTCGATATATTATTTGTAATTGCTTTCTCATGAATAATCATGAAAGGATCCAAGAGCAATAATAGTGGCAGTAATATCAGCATTAGCAGTACAAGTAGCAGCAATGATACTTCCTTGTCGTCGTCGTCCTCCTCGTCCTCGGAGCAGCAACAGGAGGAGGAGCAAGAAACAAGAACGAAACGACAACCACAACCTCCGAGTAGCCAACAGTCTAGTACTTTGTTACATTGTATGAGATGTCACAAATCGTTCACGGAAAGTAACAACAACAATGATGAATTGGCTTGTGTCATGATCTTACCCTATCCCTATCAGGGACCACATACGATCGATGCCAGACAAGTCGATTATACGAAATTTGATATTTGTGATTTATATTCTTGTGGAACTGTCTTACATTCCTTTACATTACATTTGAAATTAATGCAAGAAGAAAGGGAATGTTATCAACTCGAAGAACAATTGAAACAAGAACAGGAACAAATTCAACATGATTTGGAAGATCAATTGGAATTGTTACAAATACTCAAACTCCAACGAAACAAAATGACAACGACGACGACTCAAAGAGAACGACTCAAGAACTCCAAGTGGGAACGGACCATTGATTATCAATATTATAAAATCATGGGAAAATTGATCAATCAACAAAAGGATAATATTGAATTGGAAGAATTTACCAAGAATATCATGAAGGAAGTTTGGAAGAATGAAGAAGGAAACGAGCAACATGATGGTGATGGTTTTTGGGAATTGTCCAAAACAGAACCACCACCAACCACCACCACCAAGTCCCGATCCTCGCTTACTAGGCAATCCTTGCAACAACTTCGAACACGATTCAAACTACTTCAAAAGAAAAAAGAAGAACTAGAAGGAAAAGAAGCATCTGTTTGAAGAAGGAAGAACAAAGGCGTGCGTCTACGTTTTTTACTGCTTCTATAGTACTCCATTTCTATTTGTTGACAGTGGAGTGAATGTGTTGGGGAAGGAAGGAAGTACCCAATGGTGTCGTCTATACACTTACCGCCGCTTTACCCACTTTCTTATTGTTGTATCTGTTGAATTTGAGTAGCTAGTTGTTGTTGCTACGAATGGAAAGTGCCAAAAAGACAAATTATCATAGGTCGACGACATTATGGCAAAAAAAAAAGAGTTTTCTCGCGGGGTATTACAGTAGCATATATTATTATCTATATCAAAAATGTCGGCGGCCACTGTTAGCAATTTGTCTTTCCTGGTTATCTTTAGTAATATTGCTGTTTCCGTTCACTGAAAAGAAGGACCAAGAGAAGAAGAGAGAACCGAAGTAACCACCACTTTTGGTTCTGGAAAGGAGAAATATAAACTAACGCTTCGTAGACTTGTTGACAGTTGAATTCAACTGTCGTTTCTGTCGGGCCATGCGACGCTTGGCCACATCCATTTCGTGGGCACTCGCAAAAGGAAAATTCATCATGGACATTTTGTGATAGAGGGGACGACGATACGCAAAATAGTCGGCCGTAGAAGCTTTCTCGGCGGACCATCGACGGATAGGATTCACTTGAAGTAGATTCAGAATCAATTCTTGCTCCTGTTGAAGACACAAACTTGTGGTCGAGGTATTTTGGGTCGTCGTGTTGCGGCTTGATAGTTGGGCCAAATGTCCGAGCAACCAACTCTGATCTTCGTTGCAGTTTTGGGCAACTAGTTGGCATTGACTAGCATAATCATTGCCCTTGAAGAGCGGGCCCTGGCGATAGCACAGCTCGACCAGAATACAGCCAATGCTCCATAGATCAATCTTAGTGCCATAGCTGACACTTCCAAGCAAGAGTTCAGGCGCTCGGTACCAGATCGTTGCGACCGCATTGGTGTACAGGCGGCCGGGAAGAAGCTGCCGTGCCAAACCAAAGTCAGCAAGTTTCACTGTCCCATCTTTGGTAATGAGAATGTTAGCAGGCTTCAGATCACGATGCATGATGGAATTCTTGTGGAGATGGTCGGTAGCCAATAGCAGCTGATGCGACCAGGATCGGATGTGATCAATTGTAAGATTCTCGGTAAGTTCGGGCAATTCCAACATGGCAGCCAAGTCATATTCGGCGTATTCCAAGACCAAAAAGGCCATTTCTGGCAGACCATCGGTTCCTACAGTGTGTTCATTCTTGAAGTATTAATAACATAGTGCAAAAGGTCTTAGCAACAAACAGCAGCAACGATTCACTCACCTGTCGTACAAGCGACTTCTTTCAAGTTGATAATATTCTCGTGATCAATCATATTCAGGATCTTGATTTCTCTCAGCGCGGTGTAAGGAAAGCCATACGAGGCCACACTTCTGTCTTCCAAAGTCTTGACCCGCTTAATGATGGATCTCTCCTTCGTGTCTCGTTCTTCTGTCAGAAAGACACTACCAAATGTGCCTTCTCCTACATGCTTCAATATTCGGAAACAATCCTTCAAGTTTCGACATTGACGGGGCATATGTTGAAATATTGTGGGTCTTGCACCATGACACTTCGAATTCTTGCGAGGTCTACATATCCTCTTCTTAGGAGGAAGAAGATGTTCCTCCGATACTACTCGCTCAGGACTGTTGCTTGGCGGAGTGGGAGATACAAAGCATGGTGGATCAGGTAGAAAGGAAGAATCCATAAAGTTCTGAACCACTGCGAAACTCTTCAAATCGGCAGTTTTCAGGGCAAGCAGAGCTTCACCTGTTGTGATTTCAGTGTTCGCAGCGAAATCACCGTTGGTGATCGCTGGATTCGGCTTGGGCTGTGGAGGACAATTGAAAGCAGGGTTTCGTTGTAAGGGAGCTACATTGATCTTCGCATAGTTCATCATCAAAGAAAGGTGGCATTAACATAAATGATTACCAATCGAAGTTTAAGCACACCTTCCTTTTGAAGAAAGGATTTTTATTCCCTGTTGATCAGAACGGGTTCAGTTTCTGTGACACGTGAGAAGAAGCTAAGAATTGGTCTCTCAAGACGTGCACCCTGGTATGTTTGAAACATCGACCTCGTATTCTCATTTAGAAACTGAGACCTCGCACAAATGACACGAGTACCATCAATGAGAGGTCTCATATTGCGAACCTATCACGCGGGACGTGGGACATCCAGTAGAGCATGTGTTTCGCACATCACACTACAGTTTCACAAGTTAACTGACTCACACTGACCAGCCATATCAGTGTCGGATGTTATCCATGAGAGGTCTCAGATTGCAAAATAAAAATCGGATGGGACATCTATGAGTGAGATGCGTTGCAAATCACTATACACTACTTGGCAATTTACCTTACTGACGCGGCCTCATTGAGCAAATTAGGGACGGATGGTATCAATGAGTTGCAAAATAACAACCTTGATGAACGCGGGGTGGGACGTCATTAAGATGCATGGCAAATTAAAAGTCAACTTATCACTCTACACTACTTGGGCCATTTCCTGACATTTCCTGACTTGCTGACCAAATCAGTGACAGATGGTGCTCAACAGTTGAAAGCCCCTGCAACTCACCCGGCCCATTCCTGAACAGTGTGATGTGCGTCAAAAGGATACCGTACAACGATATCTACTCGAGGAGAAGATGCATAACTGCCTTGTGTCCATCGACCTCCTTTCATCGTGTGAACGGCCTTCCCATAAAGATAATTAGTTCCTTCCTCCATGAGTCCATTGGAGAAATCTCCAATAAATGTAAGCCCATCGTCGTATTCTAGCCGACCTCTCCCATGCGCCACACCGTGGTTGTTGTATGGTCCAATATATAGTCCAGCATCGCCCTCCGGATCATGCATGCGATAATACTTAGTTGGTGATCGAAAAACCCATTCCTTGTGAAAGATCTTGCAATCCCAAGAAGCGACCTTCAGACTGCGACCTCCACAGGCACCTGCGGAGTACTCCAATGTGAAATAACATCCAGCTTTTGCTTTGGAGACGACGTCTTCGTCCTCATCCAATAAACGATAGGCGTGTTCACCAAAACTGACCGAGCCATAAAGATTGCACCTCGCCAGCAGGCCATCGTTGAGATCGTACAAAGCCAGACCAAGATTCCCTTTGGCATTTCCATGATGAAAAAAGCCTCTGGCTGTAACCAAGACGAATGACACTTCCGCCTTCAGTGCCGAGGAACGAACGGATTGATGCCAGTCATCGTTGCTCACGGAACTTGATAGATTCGTCACACTGAGATAAGTGGGAGAAACATCCCTGACGTCATTCGCAGTGATACCCTCTTCTTGCAAAAACTTCATGGCCAAATCATGCTGGTCTCGTTTCATCAGCTCACAATAGACATTGCGTTGAAGATCTATCAGATCTCTACGTCCCTGAACGCGACCAAGCTCGAGATGCATCCTGGCCACTGACATTTCTTTGCCAATTTTGGTCTTACTACAACTGGTCTTGATGGCATCACAGGCTGCAATCCATTCAGCAGCTACCGAAAATCGGCGTTCCTGAATTGCTCGCCAGGCATGAATTTCAATCATGGCAATGTTCTGAATGCATGATTCGTCTTGGTTGTTGGATTCTTTGTTCATCGTAAAGTGAAGAATTAATAACGACGCCAATATGCCCGGTGCAAGTATATAGGAATATCCGACATAATCTTTTGGGGGTACTTGCAATGTCGACAGTCCAAGCATGGACAGATCTTGTGCCTTTTGACGATATCGGGATTCTCCAATCTCAAACAGAAATGTCTGTGCCAGGGCAAAGACGCGACGAAAGTCGGGAATATTGCGCACCTTCAAAAGACTCGAAGCCGTTTCAATAATGGCGGCAATGCGGTTCACCTTGAATTCCTGTAATCGATTCTTCAATGCCACAAGTGGGTAAACTTGCTCGGCGATTGGTTCTCTCGACCAGGGACACCTATCAAATTTCAAATCCCCATCGTCTTCTAGAACTGTGCTTCTGTCCAAAATAAAACCAGAAGACAGTACGACCGGATCTTTCATGAGAGTCGAAAAAATCGGATCCATAAACTCTTCCGGAGCGTCCCTTGCTAGATTGTTAATGTGCTGCTGGACAAAGGCAGAGTCTTCCAATAGGAGCATATCCGAAGATCGGCGAATAAGCTCCAATCCAAGAGAACAAAGATAATTATCTTCCTTCTTGTTATTACCGGCCATCTCCTTATCTTCGGATAGTTGTAAAATCAGCAGGCGAGCTGCGGAAAGAATGTCTTGCTCAGACAACTTGTCATGAAACAATTCTATGACCTGAGACAAGCTCATACCACCACCCTCCAACAACCGATGAATCGTAGTGATGAGCTTCTGGTCAATTGTGAATAATGATATTCTCTCAGCCTCTACCATTGTGGCTGATGGTGATGCTGGGGAATCTATGGTGGGCGACACTGCAGCGGTGACTGTCATTCGCGACGATGTGTTCTTATTATTCATGGTGCTGTGTTCCAATGGAAATGACATTTATCTCTCACCGTCCAGTCATGACATCCATACACACACACACCCCCCTAAAGATTATCGGGGCCGTATCTGGAGCTGTATGATTTTTATATGTGGTTCTATTTTATTCACACAATATGCTGTCGTCGTTTTTGACTACTGTGGGTAGAGAACATTGATTTGTGTGTGTGTGTGTGGAAAACAAGGTTACTTCCGAATGCGATGACTCGGGGTCTATTGGGATCTTGTGTATTCGTATATTTACTTATTCTTTTGCAATATCTCTATTCGATCCCTCGCCAAGAAAACATAATCCAAGTCATGGTGACGACATTCTGCGGACACACTGCTGGGCTCCTGTCGTCTGATCATATTTGGGGACAAAGAAAATGAGGCCACGACAGGCTATACACAGCATTACAACCACGACCTTGACATAAATACTTCTTGACCCTTTTTTACACAAAATGTCGGACTGCAACAGTAGTAGCAGGACAAGACAATAATGGCAAGCGAAACAATCCTCGTCATTGGAGCCACGGGCATGTTGGGAGAGCCCGTTGCACGTCGTTTGGTAGCCGATGGTCACAATGTCAAAGTTATGAGTCGCCAAATATCCAAAGTGGAAGCAACTTTCGCTGGTAGTAACGATGATGATGATGATGATGACATCACACGACCCCACATTACGTGCGTTCAGGGTGATGTATCGGATCTTTCCTCCCTCCAAGCAGCCATGAAGGATTGTACCGGAATCCATATCAATCTTTCTGGAGGTGAAATGGAGTCCTTTGGAACGTTGCAAGTCATCAAAGCTGCAAAACGAACAAAATCATCCGGAGCGACAATAACGGGGGAGGATGGAACGATTCGACGAATCAGCCTGATATCTGGAGCGACGATAAGCAAGGAAACCACATGGTACAAAGGAACCAAGGCGAAACTTGAGGCAGAAAATTATCTGATAGAATCGGGCTTTGAATACACAATCTTCCGTTGTACCATGTTTCTGGAAACACTTCCCAAATGGAATATCTTATTGGGCGATCAACCAACGAAATGGCACTGGCTGGCGGCCCAAGATTATGCGCGAATGGTATCCAAATCATTTACAACTCCCGGCGCCGCCAACAAAGTTCTCTTTGTGTACGGACCGGGACCATCTTATACCCTGAGCGAGGCTGTCAATGATTTTTACATTCCAATTTGCGATCCAAGTCGACAACCAATACAAACTATAGACAGCTTGGAAGAGTTAAGGAAGATGCCATCCAATGAGGAATATCTCAAAACTAGTATGTCAGAAAAGAGGATTGCCAAACTCAATTGGTTGAGTAAAGTCCACGAGTTGGGTGATCCTTCCGAAGCCAATGATTTGTTGGGTGCCCCAACCATTTCATTGGAAGAATGGTGCAAAGATTATCGCAATCAGAAGAACTAGAATGCAAGGCAAACTCTTTTTTGGGGGAGATCAACATATAGTACATTTCATACTAGAGTTAGATTTGTAACCATCAGATTTTGCTCTTTCCGGTTTATTGCTCGTAGGTACACTTGAATATTCCAGTGGTAGAATCGTGATCTTGCTCGAGTTGCAGGAACGAATAGACTTCCCATACTAGTAGTAGGTTGAAACCAAGATAAGAATGTCCAAGTGGTCCCTGTTCCAGTTACGCCTTCCACTCTCCATGTTGTTTTGTGTTCCACTTTTGCATTGTGCCTGGACGGTGGTGTAAGGGGGAATCAAGAAGTGTGAGAATCTGTGTTCGAATCCCCTAAATATTGAAAAGACGCCGGCCGATACACCAAGCACGGCGAACGGTGGGCTCACTGGAACAGACGAATTTAGCGAGGAAAACTCAAGTTTCTGGCGCACTTGTTTCGAAAGATGAATGTTCTATGCAGTTTTCAACCAAGTGTCTATATAGGCTAGCTATAGGAAACCGACTTTCGTTTTATTTGACTAGGAGCGGAGCTGCAGAAATGCAAGAACAGTCTCTTTCCCATCAGCTGTGATGGTCGTGCCAAGGTTTCCTATGCTCACAATTCCAAAGACCATCATCTCACAGCAGGCCCACTAAACAAATCCATTTTTCAAAATGGCTTTTGATCCTCTTGACAAGAAATGGCAAGTATCACCTGACTTCCCACCGGACAAGCTTGGAACTTGGTCTCATCCAATTGAAGACGACGGTAAGGTTTCACAGGAGGATAGACTGATAGTGGAATCGTTATGTTTTTCTCTCACAATATCTCTCCTCATCTTTTCAGGCTGGGTCCTTACTCACAACAGTCTTCGAGCAGAAATGGTCCAAATGATTGATGCTCTCGAGGCTATTCATAGCCGTGGTACTCTTGAAGCCTGGGAGATTGATTGCATTCGCCAGTTCTGGAACACACACTACATTCATATTCATTCGCACCACTCAAACGAAGACGAGATCATCGCACCCAAGCTACGAAAACGATTTCTTTACCCTGATAAAGTTGAAGCAGATCATGCAGTTCTTGTTGCCAAACTGGATACACTAACAGGAATGGTGAAGACCTTGGGTGAAAAGGAAGGTGACTTTGTGACAGATCTATTGAATGAAATGAAGGATTATCAGAGAATGATGATTCCCCATTTGAAGCAAGAAGAAGATGAGATTTTGCCTTTGGCGCACGCGTACTTCTCGCGGAAAGAGTTTGTAGTGCTAGGGATTAAGATTCTCGCCCATTCTCCAAAGGTAGATTGCCTAGATGATTTTTTTGAAAATGTGATGATTGACAAAACGTCCTTACAACACTATTCAATTCTTTAGGTTGAGATGGGGTCTTTCATCAATTGTATGGGAGAGGTTGACTTTCGCAATAAGTTTATGAAGCAAGAAGGTATTCCTGGCATCGCTTGGCCTGTTCACTTTAAGGGACGCCATACGGCATTCCACAAGGAGTTTGTGACTCCAATTGAAGGACTCAAGAAGGGCGTCAAACCGGAAGAGAACAAAAGCTGCTGCACGATTGCATAGGACCTTCATGTGTTTCCACTCAATGGGTACTTGACCCAACGCTGTGATAAGACACCACTGAAGGCGTTATATCCCAAAACTACTATGTCAGAAAAAAAAGGATTGCCTAATTCCATTGGTTGAGTATAAAGTCCACGATTTGGGTCATCCTTCTGAAGCCAATGACTTGCCTACTATGCATAGGCTAGCTAGTTTAAAGGCTTCAGTAGTTTTGTCTTCGCAGCGTTCTGCCTCGTCTTGAAGACTTGGGTGACTTGTGGTACTCTCAAGCTTGAATGAATAGATAGATCGGTCATTGGATGCGGAAGATTGGGAGCTTGGCTTTGCATTTTCGGGGCTGACAAGGGACTGGGACGGCATTTGTCTGATGGGACCGAATCCCATGTTCTTGTTTGTGCCAAGATGGAGATCTTTGCAAACAATTCAAAAATATCAGCAACCAGCTGCCACCGACTGTGAGTTGTCTGATGGTGTTATACCAGCATTGTCTAGTAGTACAAATCCCTTTAATTGTCGGGGAGAAGACATTGGTCGCGGCAAAAAACATATAGCAGCTCGACGGGCCCACCAGAACAGGTGACATAAATGATATAGTAGAAGTAAGAACACGAAAAGCAGTAATAAAATGGTCCAACCTATTCCTCAGCTCAATTTTCAGATGTAGATCACT
Organism: Cylindrotheca fusiformis; assembly: GCA_019693525.1. Classification (NCBI taxonomy): domain Eukaryota; phylum Bacillariophyta; class Bacillariophyceae; order Bacillariales; family Bacillariaceae; genus Cylindrotheca; species Cylindrotheca fusiformis. Next base: position 238 of record JAAMXS010009590.1, on the reverse strand, counting down.
GTTGAATTATGCGGTTTTCACGGAGGGGCATATTTCTGTCTACCGCCTTGACGAGATGGTCGAGCCAAGGTTTCTTTTTGCTCACTGGAACAATGAAGCGAATGAGCCTGCCAGCTTAGCGAGAACACCACAATTCTTGTGAGAAGATCACCAACAATAAACTGGGCAGCCTATCCGGCATCTCAAGTTTCTGATAAAGGTCGCTTTTGAAATATTGCTTGTGAATGCTGTATGCAGC
>JAAMXS010009547.1:0-33128 GCA_019693525.1 Cylindrotheca fusiformis | reverse complement strand
CACAGCAGTCATATAAGAATGCTGCTCAATTTGCCAGCGTTCGCTCCACTACTATAATGAATATTCCCCCAGAAGCTGAAGGCGGGGGCATGCTTCAATCCAGAATCTCCCAGGCGTTTGATTTGATTGAACGAATCTTTGTGGATGCAAACTACAAGCTTTGGTGTTCGGGAAATCTCCATCGTTTTATGGTTGCCCGTCTGGACGAGCTAGAAGAAGACTCTGGTGCAGAGTCGGTCACACCGCTACATCCATCAATCATGCGATATGCTTCCTGCGACCCAGCTGATTATGTTGATCGATTCCAAACCATGCCGGCAGAGGTGGATCCACTTGATCGGGGACTGGTTGTGCAAGCCATTCACGTTGATCCTAATCGTCCAAGATTTATGCAAAGAATGCACAATGCTGCTCGTGGCGATATGCATATTGATATGAATGGCAATCCGCAAAGAATGGCTTTTGCCGGACCACCAACAGAGAATGTTGATCCAGACTGGCCCCTCCTGGAGGTCTTCTGGAGATCGGCGCTGCCGTGGACCCATGTAGAAGGAATGGAACCACCTCCACGATAACTATTGCAGCGACAGAAAGAAACAATACAAGAATTCTTTTCATAACTTTTTCTAATGTGTAGATATGCTTTCAAGCATTTCAAAGTATGTGGGGAATGTTTTTGCTGTGCAGCCTGGATCGTTAATGATAACGTTCACACCACCGCACGCTGCCAGGCTGAAAGTCATTGCCATTCGGTGATCGTCATAGGTCTCGATGAGCACGTTGTCATTGATCTTATTGTCCACAGGAGGGTGAACTATGCAATAGTCTTCGAACTCTTCAACTGTCCCTCCGAGTTTGGTGCATTCAGCAACAATCGCCTTCATCCGCTCCGTTTCTTTTAGTCGCCAAGAGTATACATTACGAATTGTTGTGGGTCCTTCAGCGAAAAGCGCGGCAACAGCAAGAGTCATTGCAGCATCTGGGATTTTTCCACAATCAACATCAATGCCTTTCAGTTTTACATCAGGATCCCTTGTGACGGTAATGCTTTCAGGCGCCCACTCCACCTTGGCTCCCATTTGCTCCATAACATTGGCAAATGCAACATCGCCTTGTACACTTTCAGACCCGCAACCACGAACTGTAACTTTCCCCCCTGTTATGGCAGCACCGGCGATGAAGTAACTTGCAGAGCTAGCATCGCCTTCTACCAGGATTGATGCTGGACTCTTGTACTTTTCGGAACTCGCAATGTGGAAGGAAGGCTTTCCATCCATATCACCATCAATTTCCACGTTGACACCAAACTTCTTCATCAAACCAATAGTTAAAGCAACATATGGTGCGGAGATCAATTCATCCTTTATCTCAATTGTGACATCACCATCGACAACTGGCGCAGCCATCAAAAGAGAAGAAAGGAACTGTGACGACATTTTTCCGCTGATCGAAGCCTTTAAGAGGAAAGGAACTGGTTAAACACACCTGACTAAATTGTAGGCTAAACCATATTTCACCTACCGTTCCACCCTTTAAGCCTTTCGCATTGATGGTGACTGGTGGGCATCCAGTTTCTTCCACACAAGTCACATCAGCCCCAAGCTGTTGCAAACCATCAACCAAGTCAGCAATAGGACGCTCGCGCATTCTTGGGACTCCATCAAGAACGAATTTTCCCTTCCCCATGCATAGAGCAGCAGCAAGTGGTCTCATCGCAGTCCCAGCATTACCAAGGTAGAGTTCGCACGTTTCATCTTCGCCCAGTGGCGAGTTGATTGGACCATCTTGACCTGTGACAGTAACGGCCTCGGCCGAGTGTCGTTCTACTGGTACCTTCATTTGCTCTAAAGCTTCAAGCATATAGCTAATATCCTCACTATCCAAAAGGTTGTCGACGCTGGTTTTACCGTCGCTTAGGGCTGCCAGTAGAAGACATCGATTACTCAAGGACTTTGAACCCGGAAGGGTTACAGTGCCATCCAAACTCTTGATAGGACCAACCGTTAGCGTATTTGCAGCAGCGGCATCGCCAGAAGCTGCTTCAACACTATCGCTATAGCCCCGAGATTCGAGCCATTTCGTACGGGATGCTCTCTTCTTGGCCGCTTTGCTGGCATCCAAAACCAACAGTGAATGTTTCATTGGTGTTGCAACATGAAAAGCGGAATTGCTAGAGAAGCACGAAGCCGCGATGGCATAGGCAAGAGGAAATTTCATCACTACCTTCAGCACTGATCCTCGGTGTCAAAGTTGATAGGTCGGAATAGTAATTGAACCCTCTCTAGTCGTCTAGCCTCTCGCTGGCTGGTGGAATAAAAATGTGGGGTTTTGAGTCCACCAACCGGAACCGTCGAAAAAGCTCGCGTTTCCTCGCGCGAAAAAGTCAACTATAAAATAAGTATGTATTGGTATCTTTCTCAGTTGTCGTTTGGGATGTGGATCTTAGACCCCATATAGCTGGTAGAATGCAAAGAGAACTGACCATGACGCTTGTATATGATCTTATGACTGGATTTCTAAAGCGGGGATTTGCTGGGAAGCTGCAGCCTTCAATTATTGTTCCCTCTGTCGTTGGAATTGTCAAGAGAAGCTCTACAACGAAAACCGAGAAATCGTTCTCGGAAATGACGCTCTTTCCATCCATGCACACAGCGACATCGAAATTTGCTATCCTCTAGATTGTTGTGGTAAAATCAATGATTGGGTAGCTTTGGTTGCACTTCTGCGATACTCTTTTGCCAAGATTGAGGTTGCCAATCTCGGAAAATACCAAATCACTTTTGTGAAAGGCACGAGACCGACCGACGAAGCATTACTCTACAATATTATGCTGAGAAATTTTGGATTTCAGTCTATCGGAATATATTCCAGCGATTCATCTGTGCTCTCTACTAGGGGTGTGGAATCGGGGATTGTCGTCGATCTCGGAGAAAGCGCCTTCAAAGTTCTCCCGGTCCTCGGTGGCCAAGCTCTTTACAACCTGGAAGTGAATATGAATGTTGGTGGGCGTTACATGGCTTTGCAATTCATGCATTTTTTGGACCAGAAACAGGGGACTCCAAAACCCGGAGTCAATCGATCCAACGATCCAACCTCCAAACAAAGCAAGAAGAACTGCGAAGCGGCACCACCTTGGACGTTGCTCGAGAGGAGGGGTCAAAGTAGCAGAAGTCGTGCTTGAGCAAGATCTACGTACATCTAGTAGACCATCTGGATCCTCTTTTTGATGCAAATTGGGAGCTGTAATTTTCGAAACTTTTCAGAGGGTAGAGAATCATTGCGGGGAGGCCTTAAGTGCATAAATCGTTGTGACTGGAAGGATGTCCTTGCTACCTGGTGTCTGTGAAGGGCTCCAGCTTCAGCTCAATTATAGATTCAGAACATATTACGAGAATGGTCGGGCAGACATATAAACGGACGGTTCAACGTACTTGGCTCAGAATCCCAAGGGCTCGAGGCTCTTGAAGGTGCTTCCTTGTTTGCAGCCTTGGTAAGTCAAGATTCACTATTTTGGACAACCAAGGATTTGGCGAAACAGAGAAAAAAGGGCTTAACGTCACACTTCTTGGTAAGAATACTAGATGTTACTGATTACCCATATCCACGCTTTGTGAAGCCACGTCCATTACTATAGTATACAATGTGATTGCAACCAAGAACGGTCTCGCGCTTAATTGAATGCAACAATAAGTGCCCCGCACCGCTCAAGCTGTTCTTGCAATTATTGCTTTGATTTGACAAGTTCTACAGAATCAGCAAGGTACTGTGGCACAAACTCGCTAAATGACATAGATTTGTCACTCGCTTCGTATGCCAACTTCGCGGCAGCGTCGTACGGAATGGAAACATCGACCGGTTGTTTTGATTTCACCAACGCCACGGCGTCGGCGAGGTACTTGGCTTTAAATGCATCAAAGGCCATGGATTTGTCGCTGGCTTCATACGCCAATTTGGCCGTGGCATCATATGGAACAGAGACATCAACAGGCTGCTTCGATTTGACGAGGGCGACAGCATCGTTGAGGTATTTGGTCTTGAAAGCATCAAATGCCATGGATTTGTCGCTAGCTTCAAACGCCAACTTGGCAGTAGCGTCATACGGGACAGAAACATCGACTGGCTGTTTCGATTTCACAAGTTCTACAGAATCGGAGAGGTACTTTTGTTTAAATTCGCTAAATGGCAGGGATTTGTCGCTAGCTTCGTAAGCCAACTCAGCTGCAGCGTCGTATGGAATCGAAACATCAATCGGTTGCTTTGATTTCACGAGTTCGACAGCTTCAGCTAGGTACTTCACTTTGAAATCGTCGAATGGCATCGATTTGTCGCTGGCTTCATATGCTAGCATCGCAGCGGCATCATACGGAACTGAAATGTCAACTTCTTCTTCTGGTGCCTTCGCCGATTCTTCCATTTGCTGAACAAACTGTTCTTTTGTGACAGTCGTTGACCTCGAATCATGGTCCATAATAATTTTCAGAGTAAGTGCAATGTCCTCCTCTTTAGAGGTTGCTGCTTGACCTTTAGGACCTGTTAGAACAGCATAGAGCCCAATGTTGACTGCCGATCGAGCAGACGGGGTGAAAGCTCCAGCAAAGGGAAGAGCAAGAAGGGCTGCAGCGGTGACTTTCATGGTGGCTACTCTGTTGTGTTCGAATAAATGAGTAGTTTTGGGTTCTACCAAAAACAAACGTCACACCAAAAACACGTCGCGCAAGCGCCAACAAAACTTCTTCAAGCCAAAGCGATAGCAAACAAGAGCCAACCCGGATATCAAGGCAAGACATGGTGACGTCAATGTCGCGTGCGGAAACTAAACTATGGTTCGGGACTAATCTAGAGTCTATCTCCACTTCCGTTTCGTCCAATGGGCCCAAGTGTTGGGTTCAGTCACAAGAGCTGGCGCGCATCAATGACTGAAGATCGAATTCCCCCCAACGAACTTCCAGCCGACCTTAATCTCATACACTATGACAAACCCCAATGTTGACTTGCAAAGCTCAACTAAACCATTGAACGAATTGTTGCTCGAAATAAGAGTCATGACAGACCCTACGAAGCCACTTGTCATTTTTGTTCCAGGCCTATATGCCTCTACCCTTGCACCAGCTGAGGGAGGTCTGAAACGAACATGGAATCCTCCACTTTCAGGATTCCTCTCCCTTGCTCAAGGCAAATTAGGTCACAGCGATCTCAAGTTGCCTACCTCGTGGACGAAAAATGAAGAAGGCGATTTTGTCCAAGATGAAGACGGCATCAGAGCCAACGGCTGTCTGAGAATGGTACAGAACAAGCTGCTTGTTTTCTTGGAGGCCCTTCACAAGAACAGTTTGATCGATCTACACAAGGTTGTGTGGGACTGGAGACGCAGTTTTGAAGAATCCGAGGCCAAAATTGCGGAGGAGATTGCGTTGATTTATAATAATGATAGTCGTAAGATATCGCTCCTTACCCATGGTAGTGGAGCCATGCTTTCCTGGCCAACTGTTTCAAGAAATCCGGAGTGGTTTTCTTCTTGGGTCAACATTTCCGGGATGGTACTATATGGAAATTCGAAATATTTGAAAGAGTTCAACCACGGGCTGACTCAAATGGTTGGGAAGAAGCCACTGATTAAAGCCCTTTCTGAAGAAGCTATTTTCACGTTTCCTGGTTTATACTCTTACTTTCCCGTGAAAGGCGAGCCCGGTATCGAAAATGGCGGGAGCAATTTTGTTAAACCTGATGGATCATATTACACTCTGGATGAAATCGACCTTCACAGCGTATCAACCTGGGAAAAGTTGTCTCTTGGAATCTTTGCGTGGAAAGAGGACACAGTTACTGAGGAAGAGAAAGACCACCTTCAGCATTGCCTGGATGCAGCAAAAAGATTTCGCCAACAGTACTTTGTTCGGGAAGGAGGCCCCCAGCATGCGAGTTTCCTCAACAAAGACAAAACCGCATACGATCATTTGAAGATTACATGCTATGGAAATGATAAGTTCCGGACACATTCAGCTTTTGAAGTCGATCTAGAGGAGAAGTTGATAGATGTATCGAAATCAAGAGTAACATGTGCTGGCGACAAAAGCCTACCTTCTACAACATGGCAAACCATTCCTGGAGGACTTAACTCAGAAATTGTGATGTCTGAGAAGCGCTCCACTCATGTAACAATGGTTAATGATGCAAAATTGCGATATCTATTGATGGATTCATTTTTTGAAGAGGGGAGTGATAAAAAGATATTGTGTGCAGAGATCCTGCAACGTATGGAAGACGACAACTACCAGGCCAAGCTCGTAGCAGCAGTTTTTTTGATTTTCAGCTTCATTTTGGGATATGGTGGATTGAAATTGGTGATTGATGTGGTAGGGTTTCTCTATCCTGCATACATGACGCTTCACTACGACCCAGAAGCCTCCCCCCAGGATGCAGTTCAATGGTTGACCTACTGGATTGTGTATCAGACTCTGTACATAACGGAGGGCCTCTTCCCATTCATCTTTAAGAATATTCCGTATTACTTCAGCGCAAAGATGGGCGTGTATCTTTGGCTGGTGCATCCAGATACGAATGGGGCGAGGGTGGTGTTCAACCAACTTATCCGCCCTACTTTGGAAAAGAGAAGAAAGAAAGAAGAATAGCGAACGTTTTCGACCATGGACCGTTGCATTCGAATCTATCATTGTGGATAGGTTATGTCCTAGCATTTTCCATGTTGGCAATTTCTGTATGCTTGCATGGATAGGGCACTTTGCTCTGTGTGATAGCAGTGATATAGTTTATCGTTTCACAGTCTTGTGTATTGCTTTATGGCTACTACTGTAGGTCTAACACTTGGTGTAGAGTTGATGCTAATCGGATAGTCTCATGGTAAAGGGGTCCGGCCGATCGTTGGGTATCAGCTAAATTCAGGACCGCATACATCGACATGCGTTTTGTCAAGGTATCCCACGGGTTTTCTGTCCCCTCTTCGTGCTGATTCATAACATCCTCATTGTCAGACCCCTGTAGCCGCTTCCTACTTTGCCTGTATTCTTAGAATCTCATAAACGCACGACGCACAGGCGGCGGGCGAAGAGCTCATCGAAGTGCCAAAAATGAAGTTCTAAATTCCATGTTCTGTGTCGCTTACCGAAGAGACTACAGTACAGTAGTTGTACTGTACAGTACTGATAATCCAAGATGATGGGATGTTGGAGGGGTTTATTGAATTTATTGATCATTCACTACCGCAACTACCATTGCTTCGACACCCACACAATGGAGCAAGCAGGAACAGGAATTCTTCTTGGAGTGGTTCATGTATTAACAGGTCCGGACCACCTCTCAGCGTTGGCGACTTTAAGTGCCGCTGTTCCTGATTGCTGGACCTCTTTCTTCCTTGGTGTGCGCTGGGGATTTGGCCATAGTTTTGGGCTATTGTTGGTTGGAACCATACTGATTGCTCGGGATTTATCCAGCAGTAGTAAATACGTCGAAGTTCCGGATAGTATTTCACATTTGTTTGAGACATTCGTTGGCATTTTCATGCTTATGCTTGGCCTGTATGGATTTCGACGGGCTTTTCGCAAGAGACGTGAATACGAAGGTAGCATTCCCATCAGCAACGACGACTCGGACAACGACGAAGAAGAGGAACCAAATAGATCACAGAGAAAGGTAGATGATCATCGCCCGTTTGATCCGACTGCACACGAGTCCTACCATGAAGATCCTCTTGACTGTCTGCACGACCTTGCCCACAGAGTGGCAGATTCCAGCGACATTGAGTCAACTTTGGAGCTGGATGACGACCCTCTACAGAACAATGACGGAAACGGCAATTTGCAATATATTTCTCGATTCAGCCAACGCTTCTCGGCAAGAACTCTGGCGGTGTTGGCAGGGATTATTCATGGTCTGGCTGGTCCCGGCGGGGTGCTAGGAGTAATCCCTGCGGTCCAACTTCACGACTGGAAACTCGCCACTTTGTATTTGGGTTGCTTTTGCACTAGTTCCACCCTCACTATGGGTTGTTTCGCGTCTCTTTACGGTACTCTTACATCCTCTGTCGGCAGGCAAATGCACGTTGAGTTCCAAATTCACTGTTTCTCATCAGGGCTTAGTATTCTTGTGGGAGTAACGTGGCTTGTGCTCCTTAGCATGGGAAAGCTAGAAGACGTGTTTCCATAATGTGCCGGCCCGGTTAGCTCCAAGGACCGTTAGCAACTTACATACTATAATGACTGTCAGATTTCATTACATAGCGACATTATTTTACCCCATTTTCGTGAAACATGGCCTAATCACCTAGCGACTCTGGTCGTCTGACCCTCCTCTGCTTGAGTGGCTGTCCGAAGAGTATCGACGCTCAGGTCTGTGCCGCCCTGGAGATTTCCTCTCCGTGCTAGTACTCCGACGATCACGGGACCGGCTACGGCTTGATGCTGAATCTGAGCTATGGCTAGATTCCGATTCGGAACTATCACTTCGGCTGCGAGGGCTGCCTCGCGATTCGGAGCTCTCGCTTCGGCTGCGACGTCTGAGTAGTGGGCTTCGACTTCGTCGTGTAGGTGGAGCTCTTCGGCGCTCGTATACCTCTCGTTCACGTCGGTACCTTCGTCTACGACGGTCCAGATCGTATAATCTGTCTTTGATATCTTCAATCTCATCATAGAGTGAATAATCCTTGGGTCGTACGGCGAATTCTCTTTCTAGCATGGCTAAGCGACGTTCCAGATATTGCATTTCATCCTCTTCATCATAGAATCGACGCCTATCACTTCGATGCCAATCTTCTTTTCTTCCGCCATCCGTTTCTCTTCCTCCCCACCGGATTCGATCGTGATCTGGACTGAAGCTTCTGCTACGTTGTCCCCCATATGGTGGTGGTCCTCCTCGAGGTGGTGGTCCTCCTCTACCATCACTTTCGTATCTTCTAGGGGGAGGTCTGTTGTTATAGTGATTGTCTGCTCGTGGACGACGAGGCGGTGGCATGGTTCGATCGCGTGCACGCTGGAACGATCGCCCTCTTCCATTGGGTGCTGGGGGCATTCCATCAGATTGTCGTTTCGTATGAGAAGGATTGGTGGGACTCACTGGAATAGGAGGAACAGGATCTGGTGGTCTGGGTGCACCTGCTGCTGGAGGAGGTGGTGGTACCATACCTCTCGCTGCCTGTGCCCGTCGTTCGGCTTCTTCTACAAACCGATTCATTTCTGGATCTCGATGATTACGCCCTCTTGGTGGTTGCTGACGCTGTGGTGGTTGCTTGGCTAGCTCTTGTTTTTTCTTTTCCAGCAGCGTTCTAGGGATTCCTGACGAACTCTCCTGTGCCTCCAACATCAGACTCCATAGTTCAGTAGCGAACGATGCAGATTGTTCTTCGCCCAAGAAACCCACCAAATCTAGTTGGGCTCGTTTTGGATCTGGGGATTCGACATCTTCTGGGAAGAATAAATTGATCGCAGTGGAGGATACAATTTCATCGTCAAATCCAAGGATAGAAGTGATTCTTTGTTCTATCCATTGACTTAGGACTTCTTTATTGACCTTTTCCAATTGCAATGGATGAGAAAAGTTCTTGGGAAAGCGCGTGCCCTTCAGAGCCTTGCGCCTCGCCCTCAAGTCAGCAACAGATGATGTTCCTTTCACAGAAGGCATATCCTGTATGGTTATTCGGCTGCTGTAAGGTCCGGCCAGCAAATGCAAACGCTTAATAAATGTATGAAGCATGAATTTCGATCGAAAAAAGATGGAAAACGGTGGTTGCATATCGAACGGACGAAGGGGAGACTAGCGCCTCTAGGAGGACCAGTTCGACTTGAAGATTCGATATGATTCCATCCATTTCATTGCTCTTTTGTCACAATCGTGTCACATACGACTGACTCTTTCAGCTCCTTGTACGTTTCGCGTCTGGTAGTGTACCAAGAGAGAAGTCGCCAATCCACATACGAAATAACTTGGCCGTTTCTGGGAAGGACTGGCACGGGCACGATGATGCCATCTCTGCAACAATAACAACAGACGGATCATCCACAGTTAAACTTGCGTATTTCAGGTTAGAAGCAATTGCAATTGGGATTAGAAAGGGAGAGAGAGGAAGAGAGAAAAAGGAACTATGAAGTTGACAGTCAAGACTTTGAAAGGAGGCAAGTTCCAAGTGGACTGCGACCCTTCCAAAACAGTTGGCGAAGCGAAAGTGATCATTGTGAGTGTGACTGCTGGACTGCCCAGGATGAGAAAATGATTGGTATCTCCTGTATACTTTTGCTGACACGTTTTTTATTTTAGGAAGCGGCAAACTCGGAACTGCCGGCTGCCAATATGAAACTGATTCACTCCGGAAAGGTTCTGAAAGACGATCAGAGCATTGAAAGCTGTGGCATCAAGCCTAACGATTTTCTAGTAGTCATGGTAACGAAACCCAAAAAAACGGCTGCTGCTCCAGCTCCAGCAGCTCCCAAAACACCAGCAGCATCAGAGGCCAAGCCAGCTGCAGCTCCTGCGCCATCTGCAGCTGCTGCCACTGAAACACCAACTGCGGCTCCCGCGCCGTCTGCTCCTCCTGCTGCTCCAGCTCGAGAAACCGAATTCCCCGCTGAAGTTGTGAACAATCTCACTGGCATGGGCTTTCCAGAAGCTGAAGTGCGCCATTGTTTGCGGGCGGCGAATGGAAACCCTGATATTGCTGTTGAATTCTTGACAAACGGCATCCCTCCAGGAATGCAACCCGGAGAGCAACAGGCAGCTGGAGCGGGATCTCCTAGTGGTGCTGGAGGTCCTCTGCAAGCACTGAGAAATCACCCGCAATTCAACGACCTGCGACGTTTGGTGCAGTCCAACCCCCAAATGCTTCAGACCGTGCTTACCCAAATTGGACAACAACAACCTGAATTGCTCGCCGAAATCAATTCCAACCAAGAAGCGTTCTTGGCTATGATGAACGAACCTATTGCTGAATCTTCTGCGCCAGCGCCACCATCCTCGTCTGCTCCTGCTCCTTCCCCTGCTTCATCTGCCCCAGGTGCTGGTGGCATGCCTGCTGGCATGTTGGAAGGCATGTCGAATCCTGCACAAATGGCTCAGATGATCCAGAATATGAGTCCAAATGAAATGAATCAAATGGCAGCCATGATGGGACTGTCTCCTGACCAACTACGAACAACAGCACAAATGCTAGGACAAATTCCACCCGAACAGCTACAGCAATACATGATGCAAGCGATGCAAGGCGGAGGAGGAGGTGGCCTTGGAGGTCTCATGGGAGCCGGCGGAGGTGGCGAAGGAGGTCCACAGGTATTGAGATTGAGTGAAGAGGAAATGGCAGCGGTGGACCGTCTGACAGAGATGGGATTTGACAGGACAGAAGCAGCGCAGGCATTTCTAGCGTGTGATAAGAACGAGGCCTTGGCGGCAAACCTATTGATGGACTCTATGGGTGATGGAGGAGCCTTTGGTTTTGGAGGCGGTGGTGACTCTGGAAACAACAATAACGATGGAGGAAATGACGACGATGAGAACATGTACGATTAGCGAATGAAAGAAAAGTGCAACAGTCTTGCCCATTTTTCTCTTTTCCAGCCTCTAGTTCTACATAGAGCTGGGTCTTTTGGGGAATACTGCAAGTACTTAGGCTTCTTCGAACTATAGTTACCACCTACTTTATGGGATTGATCACCCAAACAGCTTCTTCCTCATACTACCTTTCTTTTTTGCAACGTACATGCGACTCTCGTACAGAAATAGATGGGCTCGATTGGTGTATTCAATACGATTGACTGGGTGGAAGGGTACAACGTCCTTCTTTCCAGCCAGAAAGGAGCATATATCCGCCGCCAGGGTCTGACAATTTCGTGTAATCTCAGAGTAGTTCCCGTCACGAGAAATGTAATTGATGAGATATTGCGCAATGTTGGATCTCGAGCGATATGTCAAACGGGCTGGATGGGAGAAAGTGTAGTGGGGATCTATAAATCGTGATCCTTCATACTTCTTCACAAATTCTTTGAATTCTTCAAGATTCTTGCTTGGTACATCAAAGAGACGGATTTCAGAAGCCGATGTTAGCCAAGGTTGAATCATCTCATTCGGCAACACCGCGAACAAGCCAGTGACCTTCTCATCGCGATCTTCGTACCAACTCGACTTCCCGTTGTAGCCCCCTATACCATTTAGATATGCCCCCTCGATGACCGTACAGAACTTCCCATGCTCCCATTCCAGCAACACTATGGAGTGGTAGGTCAGTTTGTCTTTGGGGCTTTCCTTTTTCACACCATAACGGTGGGAAATCATGTGAACAGTTCTGCACTTGTCGTCGCCTACAGTATTCACCATATTCAAGCCATATGTCAATCGCGGCTCTGGATTTTGAGCTTCGTACCAAAATACATGCCCTGGACTGTCGGGCGACCACCCACTTCGCGTCCATGGGGCGCTTCTCAAAGTGGCACGGAAAATTCGGCTTCTCTCCTTTATCGCCGGAGACACCCCAGCCACTCCTTCTTTCTTCGCACTCCAGTATCGGCCCCATGTTTGATCATATTTGTTCAAATAATTGGGAGTAGTCAAAGGACCAAGTGACCGTTTGCTTTCCAAGAAAATAAGTTCGAAATTGCGCAACCCTGGCCAGCCATTGAGGACACCATTGAAAATATATCGTGGGCCTTTGCTTCCTTCGATTTTAGTCAACGAAGAAAACAGTTGTGACTGTGTCATGGGAAGTGAAGGCCGTTTCGGCTTAATCTCGTGTGAATCAAGGTCAAAGTCTCGTTTGTTCAGACCACTCATGAGAACCCCTTTTGAGATGAAATCGTCTGGGATCACGAGTGAACGCCAGACTAGGCCTTCTTCTCCCTCCGGAACGACAAGAGCGGCATCGTCGGGATCTAGAGGAGGACCATAAACAGCTTCAAACTCACGACTTGCATCCGAGCTTCCTCTTGATTCTGTTTCAGTCGAAGCCGTGCCTTCCGACGGATCACTAACGAATCCAAGGGTTTCTGCCAACATCCTAAGTTCTCCAGTATTGTAGTCCAGTTCGCTGCTTACAGAATCATCAGAACTTGCGCTCTGCACAGATGCCGCTGAAGATGCATTGGATTCTTCCATCTTGCGCCACTCTTCCAATGTTTTGGTTGTGCTGAGCGTTAGGGAATCTGAGAGATTCAATAGTGCAACGAACAAGAGGATGGGATAATCTATCCTTCACAAGATTCGCCACCCTCTGTCGAGGCTCTTGTTACGATGCATGTCTGTTCAGATGTCACATGCAAGTTGCGTACTGACCAGGTACGACGAATGCGTACTGGACATGGAAAGCCGCCAGTGTACCGCAAATTACCTATCTCAGTTTCAACTGTGTGAAGTGCGCACCCCATATTGTCTAGTTCAATGAATAGCACTCAGTTCTTACCAAATTTAAGTTATTATAATTGAAACTAGCACAAGCCCAATACTGCGATTGAATGTGTTTTCGGAAGGCAGATTTACTCATTGGTAATTTTACGTTTTCTCTGAAAGCTCCTGAACAGGTGCAGTTTTTGGTGGTTTCACCTTCAAGAGAGTGGCCAGCTTCTGGCGTCTCTTGTTTCTCAGTCCAGAAAACTGATTCCACGCAAAGATGTAGCTCAGGCGGACCAATGGGATAAAAAAGAAAAATTTCGCGTAGAACAGCAAGACTGGAATCAGTCCCCATTTGAGAGTTTTGCCAAATGCACCCAAGTTTTGTTCCAAGATACCCCCTGGGTCAAGTGACTGAGCAAACCAAATAACTCCAATAAGATTAAGGATGGCAATAAGGAGACAACGAAAAAACTGATTCGATGTAAGGTTGGTCAAGAGTTTGCGTTCTTCATACAAATACTCAGGAAGAGAATGGAGCTCGTCTCCGCTACTTGAGGGTACTGGCATTTCACTGAGAAAGAAGATGGTGCTGCTCGTGGGGTCTCCTATTCTGGGGCCACTGTATTGTGTTGCAAACCGACTTTCGGCTACAAGTTCTGGAAAGTCAAACAGAGAGTTTGAAAGATCCTCCGAAGTTTCCAGTGGCTTTCGGGCTGGTTTTCCGTTGAAATGAGAAACCATCGAGAGTCCTTCTGATACAATCCGAGCAGTTCCGTCCAAGTTGGGAGGAGGGGAATCTGCAAATGGGGCCAATTCCTGCAACGAGATTGATCCAGTACGACTCATTAATTTGTTGACGATTACTGCTCCTCGTAATCTCCACTTTTCTTCTTCCGAAGGACCTGATGTGGTGGTTGGTCCAAAGAGAAATTCAACCAAAACAGAAAGCAATCCTCGATGATCGTCCGAAGGCGCCGGTACTGGGATTTGCTCTTCGCCCCGTGCCCCCCGTCGAATCAAACTAACTCCTTCCAAGTCGGATACAGACTCCGCGAACCCTGTATTGTTGGCTCCCCAGCCCCTAGTGTATCGTCTTCTCCTTCGCCTCAAATGGCGGGCACGCATCCAAAACCACATGTTGGCAGGGTTCCCACAACACAAGCTCATGATCAGCGATGTATCGTATGCTGCCTCTCGAAAGAAAGGATCCTGGCCGTCTTCTCCTGTGGGCCCAAACATGGAATAGCACCAGAGCAGTTGTCGAAGGATTTCAAATAAACCTCTCATTTGTCGAGCTAGTGTATTCTGAGCATTCCTCGAGTCTCTACCGCCACGAGACAGCGCCACGAGCGCTGCCACCATTGCCACCATTCCAGCAATAGAGACAATGAAAGTGGAAAGAATCAGTCCAAAAGCCGTGATCATCTTTGCTACCTTGACGACGATTACTGCAGTTTCTCGTATCAGTAATAAAAAATCTTCCTTGCGTTCGCTACGAGCCGCCCTCCTTTCAAAATTGGGAGGAAAGTTGAAGACCATAGTATTGACTCCATTGACATTTTCGAAATGAAAAGTAGAACCCTTCCCTACTGCTTTCAGAAGACCACAAAGTTCTGCGTTCGCCTCGTCCATGCTGATTCCTAGTTCCGCCGACAGCGTTGCCGGTCGTATTGTATGATCTTTGGAGGACTTGACAATATTCAGGATGCGTGTCCGCAGCCTTTCCGTTTCAATTTGATCGTCGTTATCGCTTTCCATTGTGTCTATTGACAATGAAGATCGGGTGGTAAAGTCAGAGTCTGTCATTTTTCTATATTTTATGCGATGAGGAATAGGCACTTATTAGAGCATGGATCTGCAATTGGGGTGGATTCGAATGAGGGAAGTCGATTTAATCCCCCAAATAAATACCTCGACTGGCGCGCAAGACACATGATGATATTTAAGAACGACGGGTGTTGGCAGGATCCCGGGACTTGACAACCTCTTCACTGAACGGTTTGAACTGAAGCACTGCTTTACGGATGAAGCATTTGTTTCCCCACAGACATAGCAAGAAAGATGGAGATTTTGAAAGTTCTTCTCGCAGTCTCGCTCTTCATTGCATCCTCACAGGGGCAGACTACAGACGGCAACATTGATTGTCCTCTATGTGCCAACTCTTCGCATCAAGTGTTCGGCTATGGTACATTTGTGACTGACAATGGGGTGATCACATGTGATGACGCATTCAAACTGGAGCTTAGTCTTCCACCTGAAAATGTAAGACTGATATCAATAGAAAGCCGTTGTGTCTCGCTTTGTCCCAATTCTCATTTTCTTCTTATGTAATGGTTATCCAAGTGCACAGCCTGGCAGAGCCGTGGAGAAAACATCTGCGAGTGTGCTGCCGAGCGTCCTGAGACCAACGATTGTCGTCTTTGCGACGACGGGGATGCCTTGCCTCAAGCAAGCTTGGCTGGTCTTCCTGGAGTCACTTGTTCACAGTTGCAAGTTGATGCTCAACGCGATCTTGCTGATCGATGCCCAATCTGGCAGCAAACCATAGGGAACTATTGTGGTTGCAACAACACAGCCAATGATAGTATGTGCCGCTTGTGTGGAGCGAACTATACCTTTGATTCCTATAAAACGGTACCCGGGTTCGAAGAGAACACCACTATTTCGTGTGGTGAGTTGGAATTTTCTGCCAATTTGGATGGCTCAGATTCTACCTGCCAGCAATATCAATTCCTCTTTGAGGGTCAGTGCTGCGAACCGGCTGAAGGGCCAAATGGAGACATTGATGGATCTTCGAGTCTCTTGTCCATTGGATTCTCCCTTTTATTTGCCGCTACTGCATTCTTGTTGCAGTAAGTTGCTGCATTCTTGTTGCAGTAAGTTGCTGCATTCTTGTTGCAGCAACTTCGAACGTATTAACAAGACAGCAGCTGGCTCTTGTAGGTATAAGTTAAGATACACTGTGTGAAGGACTGTGATACGTACTATAACGATTCTTCTACAACATTCAAATTTTTGTCCAATGCGAGAAATGTCAGAGTCCCGTACGGTCGTCTTGCAATTGTCCGTCGTTCTCTTCCGCACACAATTCTTCCGCACACAATTCTTGTTTTATTTTAATCCTTTGCTTCCACTAGTGCGGCTCCAGTCCACCATCGCGAACAGAAGCGCTGCCAAATCAAACCACTCGATCCAGCTACGCCTGTACCACTTGGGTGTTGTCAAGAAGTGATGGACCGTAGATCTTGGATCGAAGACGATGACGCACCAAACGTCATTCGAAAACAGCTTGTCAAAGAAGATATGGCGCCCAAGATAATATCCCACCTGGAATTTGGGCTCTTATCTCCTTCCGAAATGCAGCGATTGGCCGAGTTTCAAGTCACTTCTAGAGAACTGTTTACTCCCCCGACCAGGAGCCCGGCGCGTGGAGGTTGTTTAGATCCTCGGTTGGGAGTTTGCGACAAAGTGTCGACGTGCGAAACCTGCAAACGTAAACTTGTGGACTGTGCTGGGCATTTCGGATACATTCGCTTGGCGCTTCCAGTTTTCCATATCGGCTATTTGCGTCACACGTTACATTTGTTGCAGTGTATCTGCAAAACATGTTCACGAGTATTGTTGGGGGATTCAGAACGTCAAATTTTCCTGGCAAAGTTTCGCAATCCGAAAACTGATATTTTGGCCAAGAATGCAACGCTCAAAGCTGTCATTGAAAAATGCAAGAAATCAAGGCTATGTCCTCATTGTAGTGCTGCTAATGGAACAGTGAAGAAGATAACGGGAGCCCCCACGTTGAAAATTGTTCATGAAAAATTCAAGGGCCGACACATGGAAGAAGAAGTGGAAGACCTCATGGCTTCGTTGGATCTGGCCATGGACGCCAACAAAGATCTTGCAAATACGTTGTCTGCAGCATCCCCGCCTGTCGATGATTTATTGCCCACCAGAGTACTGGAGCTCTTCAAAAAAATTCCCGATGATGATTGTGAAATCATGTGGCTGGATCCCTTGATTGGTCGACCGGAGAATTTAGTATTTCAGAACATGCTGGTTCCGCCCGTTCCCATTCGACCTTCGGTTGAAATGGACGGTGGTGGCAATGTTGACGATCTAACTGTCAAACTTCAAGAAATTTTAGACGTCAATGCCGCCTTGGAGCTGGCGCTCACAAAGGGACCACATACTAAAACCATCATGGAAAGCTGGGATTATTTGCAGATGCAAGTTGCCCAATTCATCAACGGAGAGACTCCGGGACTGCAGCGACCAATTGGCGCAAAGCCAATGCGTGGTCTCTGCCAACGTCTAAAGGGAAAGCAGGGACGGTTTCGTGGAAATTTGTCTGGAAAACGTGTTGACTTCTCTGCTCGCACCGTCATTTCTCCAGACCCAAACTTGAATGTCAATCAAGTTGGAGTCCCAAGGTTTGTAGCCATGACAATGACATATCCAGGTACGGAGTTGTTAAGTCCCCAAATGCTGTTCACATGTGCTGGCATCTTTCTGACTGCTCTACTTTGTGGTATAGAACGAGTATCTCGATACAACAAGGCAAAACTGCAGGAGAGAGTGCGAAATGGACCAGATGTTCACCCCGGTGCCAATCTTATTCGAATGGGGGAGCGAACGAAGTCACTTGCTTTTGGTGATCGAGAAAAGTCTGCCAAGGGACTAAGAGAGGGTGATATAGTAGAAAGACACATGGAGGACGGTGATATTGTGCTCTTCAATCGCCAGCCATCCCTGCACCGAGTTTCCATCATGGCACACCATGCTGTCGTCAAGGACTCGCGTACGTTTCGATTCAATACTTGTGTTTGTGCTCCCTATAATGCTGATTTTGATGGAGATGAGATGAATCTTCATTTACCTCAGACGGAGGAAGCAAGAGCGGAGGCGAAACTATTGATGGGTGTCCATAATAACCTTACCACTCCTCGAAACGGGGAACCTCTTGTTGCGGCTAGTCAGGATTTCCTGTCGGCTGCGTATTTGTTGACTCAAAACGATCGGTTTTTTACTCGCGAGCAATTCTGCACCATTGTTGCCTACTTTGGTGATGCCGATGAACAGATTGACATACCAGCTCCTGCACTTATCAAGCCCGTCACATTGTGGACTGGAAAACAGATCTTCGGTACAATGATTAGGCCGAACAGAGATTCAAAGGTATTTGTCGACTTTGAAACTAAGGAGAAAAACTACAATGCCACTCGGGATGCGAAACATTTTTGCAAGGATGATGGTTGGGTTGCTTTTCGACAGAGCGAGCTGATCTCCGGCAATATCGCGAAAAAGACAATCGGTGACGGTAGCAAGACTGGATTACTGTACGTCATTCTCCGAGATTTTGGTCCTCAGGAGACTGCCTCTATTATGGATCGTTGGGCAAAGCTGTGTGGACGTTACATGGGAACTCATCGTGGGTTTTCGATTGGCATTTCCGACGTTACTCCTACGGAGGCGCTTACTGAGATGAAGCATGAGATTCTTTTGGAAGGATACAAAGAGGCCGACGCGACCATTGAAAAGTTTGAAAATGGCAGTCTGCAGCTGCGACCTGGGTGCGATTTGAAACAGTCCATGGAGGAGATTCTTACTGGTCTTCTTGGCCGTCTCCGTGAGTCTGCAGGTCAGGAAGCCATGAAGCGGCTTAAATGGTCAAATTCACCGAGAATCATGGCAGCCTGCGGATCAAAGGGTAGTCCGCTAAACATTTCACAAATGATGGCTTGTGTGGGTCAGCAAGCTGTAGGTGGCGCTCGTGTCATGGACGGTTTTGTGAACCGAACGCTTCCACACTTTGAAGTGAATAGCATCACCCCTGCCGCGAAGGGATTCATCGCAAATTCATTTTATACTGGACTAACAGCTACAGAGTTTTTCTTTCATATGATGAGTGGTAGAGAGGGCTTGGTTGACACGGCGGTGAAAACTGCCGAAACGGGGTACATGGCAAGGCGGCTCATGAAGGTGTGCTTTGTCGAAGGAGACTACAATGGCTGCGGCTTGTATCACCGTCCTAACACTTGTTCAATAATTTTGACAGGCACTCGAAGACCTATCCATGCAATATGATAGAACTGTACGCAATAGTGAGAACACCGTTGTACAGTTTACATACGGTGACGATGGTTTGAATCCAGATCGTATGGAAAACAACGATAGACCGGTTGATTTTAATCGAGTCTACATGTCAGTCCGAGAAAAGCTGCCTTGTCGTGACGAAGCCACTCTCGACGCATCCGAGCTTCGGGATGTGGCGAAGCAAAAGCTTGGGGAAGAGAGATTTCAAAAGCTCCTGCCCGAGGGCCTCGTGTTACATCACGAAATCGAGAACTTTTTTGATTCGAAGGCTAAGAAGCTATCAGAGCTTGTCGACACCACCACTGCGCCTATCGACTTGTCTTGCTTAACTTGGAATACTTGCCGATTCACGAAAAGTCAAGTAGATGAATTCATGAACATAGTTGCGGACAAGTGCATCAAGGCCTATGTGGATCCAGGAGAGGCAGTTGGAGCCATTGCTGCACAAAGCATTGGTGAACCTGGAACTCAAATGACACTGAAAACTTTCCATTTTAGTGGTATTAGTTCGATGAATGTCACACTTGGAGTCCCACGGCTTGTCGAGATCATCAATGCATCAAAGCAGATTTCCACTCCAATCATCACTGCCCAGCTTGAGCGGCATGACAATGACATCGCAGCACGTGTTGTCAAGGCGGGTATAGAAAGAACTACCCTGGGAGAAGTATCGTTCTACATTAAGGAAGTGTTTGCGCCCACAGGATGCTATATAAGCATCAAGCTTGATATTGGTAAGCGCTTGAACCACATACTTCCGGCTTTCATCGGTCAATCCTTACCTGTCTTTCCTTAGATTCAATTGAGCAGCTCAAGTTGAATGTGGACTCTGAAAGCGTGAGAAACTCTATTTTATACGGCAGCCGAGGCGTCACGAGAGCACCCATCTTGCGTCAGCTTAGGGAAAGGGATGTCAAGATCAAGCGTGGTTCTACCTCGAAGTTGCGTGTATACGTCCCGGATAGCAGCAAGAATAATGCTTATTTTGCCATGCAAGAGTTGAAGTCAATTCTTCCGAATGTCATCGTCCAGGGTATTCCCTCAGTTCATCGTGCTGTTATCAACATGAATGACGAATCTGGGAAGTATGAAGTACTGGTTGAGGGTTACGGTCTTCAGGATGTCATGGGCAGTCCTGGTATCGATGGGCGCAAGACAACAACAAATCACGTCTTGGAGGTAGAATCGGTGCTAGGTATCGAAGCCGCCAGAACCAAGATTATTACCGAGATCTCTTTTATTATGAAACAGTATGGAATTGGAATTGATCCTCGGCACCTACTTCTCTTGTCAGATGTCATGACATTCAAGGGAGAAGTCCTTGGAATCACGAGGTTTGGAGTATCGAAAATGCGGGAGAGCGTTCTCATGCTGGCGTCTTTCGAAAAAACTACCGATCATTTATTTGACGCAGCAGTTCATGGCAGAAGCGACGAAATTGTAGGAGTTAGCGAATGTATCATTATGGGAATACCGATTCCTGTGGGTTCCGGTCTTCCCAATTTACTATGGAAGTGTCAGAGTTAGAATGTATCAATACAGCATTGATTACCAGTTTGCACTGTATTCTTTTAATTCCTTACAATAAGCCTGCCTTCCAATTAGCATCTTATGATGTACACGCAGTTTGGGCTATAGCTTGTTACATCGGGTACAGTACAACAAACTATCGATCCAGAGATATAGATTTCATGAACACTTCTACTACTTCAGTACACAGTACGGTAAAGGGACGTTTCTACTACGCACACTAGTACATAAATGACTAAACTCGAATAAATACTGGGAAAAAAAAGAAATGGTGACAATTTTGTGCTACTCTGTACCAAAGCTATCGCTCGTGGGAGTGTTCCAGTCGTGTGCGAAAGAAACTAAATTTGTTGGCCAGAACGGTTGAAAAAACTATGCTCATATTATTGCTACAAATAGCAGGAAACTTGGCACCAACCGTCCTTCCAACTTCTACGACTTCCTTGCTTCCAATATCACCCTGATGACTAGTATCCAACCGTTGGAGCGCTACAATGACACTTGCGTAGCTCAAGATTCAGTTCCTCTTGGCCACGGAGCCGCTTTTTGTTTTGACGTGGAGGTGGATGTTGACAAGGTGAATTGCAAAGTGCAAGGAGATCAAATCGGGCTGATTATTCGCATAGCTGTTGTCCCTCGAGAAAGCTATGAAGATAGCAAAGATAAGCATGTGATTTCACGAGGAGAAGTTTCTGATCAAGCTAAAGGAGTAGCTGGTGTAGACGAGATCATGGATTTTCTCCTGGATAGTTCGTGCACAGGCTGTGAGTATGTGCAGCCGATCCAGTCTATCTTAAAGGCACCAAGAAGCTTGCTTCTAGGGGAAGAGGAGAAAAGTAGCGAAGATCGAGCGGTCGAATTCAAGAAAGTTGTTATTCGAGAGTTTGGAATGACAATTGGAGATCACCCAAACTCGGTCTCTGGACCTCCAGTTCGTATCGACTGGGCAGAAGAAAAGGAGGAGAGGCACATGGATCTTGAAGAATACGAGCAAAGACGACTTCCGAGGCGAAATCGAAGAGAATTGAAGTTGTCCTTGTCGGACAGGCATCGCATTCTGGTCGAAGAAAAGGGACATTCCTTCAACGAGGTCAAGGGAGCGTGGAAAGAAGCCCTAGAGATTCGGGCACAAAGAAAAGAGACATTGTCACAGACTCCAATGGAGAACAAATGGGATGAAATTTACGAGAGCATATGCAGGAAATATGCACGCTTAGTTAGTTGCGCATTATTTAGTTGCGTTTAGTACCAGGGCCGAGGCACGACGTGGTAGCCACGGCACCCATTGATATGCAATTGGCTATTACACTAGAGAAAAGAACTAGATTTGCCTATTCCCGTATCTTTCCCATAGCTAACGTGGAGTACGAGCGTACCTTTTGTCAAATAGTAACATTTGCCTCAATCAGAAGTCGATTGAAGCACATTAAGGGTGGCATTGGGAGTACTGTACAGTACCTCAAACAAAAAGATCGAGTCAAGGGAGTCGACTCACGAATCCTGCGAAGTACCACATTGCTTGGACCCGTGCGTGGTGGACGGGCAGGATCGATTCAAATAGATCGATTCAAATGAACCAATCCTGCTGCTGCACCATGTGTTTTTCCTTGTCATCTCACTTTGTCTTGACCAAAGAATGATTGCAGGGCCTTCTTCCAAAATTAAGGAAGAATCGAAGGAGGCAGATTTGTTTGCTAGCCATGGCGAAGAAAGGAGTCACAAAGCGGTCAACCATTCCGCTTGCAACTCCTCCTTTTCCACTTCACGAAGCAACGACTGTCTCATCCCCGCTCGAACGGGTGGTCAAACTGTTGCAAGGTCGGAAGAACATAATAGTATTGCTAGGAGCTGGGATCTCCGTGTCTTGTGGAATTCCTGATTTTCGGTCTAGTTCGGGCCTGTATGCCTCTCTGGACCTGGACAAATTGAATCTTTCTTGTCCGGAGGATTTATTTGACAGAGAGTTTTTTCTTCAAGATCCTTCCCCGTTCTTTCACTTTGCGAGAAACCTGTATTTCCCTCTAGGTGGAAATAAGCGAGTGCAACCCAGCGACTCGCACAAGCTCTTGGCTCTATTAGAACGGAACAAGATGCTCCTGCGTGTGTATTCTCAGAATATTGATGGGTTGGAGTCGCTTGCAGGAGTTTCAAATAAGAAAATTGTGTATGCACATGGCAACCTTCTCCATGCGGCTTGTATAAAGTGCAAGAGAAAGGTACCATCTGACGAAATTTTGCCAGACATTATTCAAGGCACGGTGCCCCGATGCAAAGCTGAAATTAAGAATGCCAAGAAGCACAACTGGATCGCATCACCAGAACCAAAGACGTCCTCTCGGCCAACCAGGTCCACTTCTCGAGGACCCTCCCACAGAACTCGAAAACGACAACGGCTGTCGTCTTTTGATGGATGTGGGGGTGTTCTCAAGCCCACAGTGACGTTCTTTGGGGAGAGTTTAAGTGACAGTGTAAACCGCTGTCTTGAAGCTGATCGAGACAAAGTTGATGCACTGATAGTCATCGGAACAAGTTTATCTGTTGCTCCTATTTCCAAAGTGGTTGACTTTCTCCCCCAGAACATCCCGCGCATCTTGATCAATCGAACAATAGTACATCCCCCTAACCAAGCGTCACAGTCGTCGTCGGATGACGATGACGACGAAGAAAATGAACCACAGTTTCGGAGCAACTACGTCTTTGACGCATATCTATTGGGGTTCTGTGACGATATTACTCGTGCGCTGGCAAGGCAAATGTTCACGGAAGAAAAGCAAGGAACGAGTTCGAGCTCCAGAGTAGAGCGCAGTGGAGATGGACATGATGGGAGAGTCCTCTCTGCTGTTTTACAAGACGATGACCCAGATTTTAGACCTGACGATTGGTCAGCTATTTCTGTCCCCTCGGAGCGCGTATTGCTGTTTCCTGGTGCGTTGCCTTCGAATAACGTTGCAACGGAGGAGGTGAAGTATCAGGAAATCGCACATTGCGATGGTTGCTCGAAACGAATTCGTGGATCCATTCAGAAGTGTGTCTGCTGCTTCGACTATGATCTATGCCAGAAATGGTAAGTGCTGTCGGTTCCAATTGTCCTCGAATCACCCTGCTTTGATTTACCAACTAGTGCAACATGAGTACGGCAGCTTCCCGAGCATTTCCAAGACTCATTTCGGAGGCACTCACGACTTTAGGAAGTGTACATAGTACAAATGACGATTTGAAGTTTTCAATGAAGAACCGTCTTGACAATGGAGAATCGACTCCCTTTGAAGGAATCCTGGACTCGTTTTTTGATAAAGTGATTTGGATGAAAAAGTAGCTTATGTCAGCTTGCCTCTAAGACATTAGAACAGGGCTCGATACAGTGAGGGCTAACACTGCCTCTGCAGTTCACTTACTTTTGATCTTCGTGCTTCCTGCATGAGCATATTATATCCTCTCGCAAAGAGAAGCTCCAGTTGGAGTTCGACTATGTAGCTTTAGATTAGCTAGTCAGAAAGGTGAGAGGAAGGGGTGGGTCCCTGTTCGACTAATTAGAGTACTTTTTCCAAGTCTTCCATTCCACAGATTCCACTGTCTGTCCGTTCACACGCACCGCGTCACCAGACGGAGAAATCGGTAAAAAGGTGAGAGGATCAATGATGTCGTCACATCTTCCCTTGCCAACTATCGGTGCTAATCGAGTGAGCGCAGCATATTTTTTAGGCTACAATGATCAGGGTGGGATCGGGCTTTGGCGTAGGGCTAAGACGCAGCCGACTTGTGGTTTCAAGGCCTTCTCTAGGTGGGGCTTCTCTCTCGAAGTCCACAGATGAGGAGTCCAACACTGAGACCCCAACTATGCTCTCTCTCTCCGGAACAGCTCAACTTGTCCCCTCGGAGATAGGACTTTCACTGCAGAGGCGACACATGTCGTCCGACGCGAAATCCCCGAAACCCAATTTTGACGAGACTATGGATAAACTGTTTCATGAAGCTCAGAAGGAAGCGAACGGAGCCGATGATGCTTGGTTCCTAGACGAGGCAACCGATGTCGTATTCGAGCCAAGTTGGTGGAATCTTGCTGATCAAGCTGTAAGTGGAGTCCAGTGGGTGCATGAACTGACAGGTTTGCACTACGCCGGATCGATTTTCGCAACGACATGTGCTTTGCGTCTAGTGATCTTGCCACTGGCGGTCAGAGGCCAACGGGCAGCGTCACGCATGGCACATGTGCAGCCAGAACTTGCAATGATCAAGCAGAGGTATGAAGCTTTGGGAACTCCAACGCAAGCTGAGCAAAAGGCGTTTGCCGAACAGATGAAGGCTCTTTTTGCAAGGTACGATGTGAAGCCATTTGCTACGCTTGCGGCTCCTTTGATTCAAGCCCCACTCTTCATCGGAATGTTCTTTGGTATGAAAAAGATGCCTGATATTTTTACTGAAGAAATGTCAACAGGTGGTATTTTTTGGTTTACGGATCTAACAATCCCAGATCCGACATACATTTTGCCCATTATGTGTGGCGTCAGTTTTCTTACAACAATTGAAGCTGGAAAGGAACAAATGATCGACTCAAATGCCCAGTATGGTCCGGTAATGGTCAACGCCTTCCGTGCTATGGCAGTTGTAATGATTCCAGTCATGACGACGTTCCCTGCTGCCATGCTGTGTTATTGGGTGCCGAACAACCTCTTCACTCTTCTGCAGTCGGTAACCCTACGCAATAGTTTTGTTAAGAAGCAACTGGGTATTTGGGACCGCCCTAAACCAATCCCTGGTAGCAATACCGACGCCGGTTTCCAAGAAACGATGACAAACCTGGTAAAGAAGGCAAAGGGGGAGCCAACAACCGAGGCCGAAATGCTAAAGAAACACAACGAGGAAATAGAAACAAGGAAGAGGGTTAAGCAAATGAGCAAAGTTACAAGAGCTCGTCGAAAGGGTGGCGACTAAGAAAACAAACCTATGTTACACCTATTTTACTCCGTTGTATTCTATTGGTTACAACCCGAACAGTCTTTTCGCTTTCATTTCGGATTACAATCTGAGGCGTACATGGCGGTGGAAGAGAATGACAATAGATGTCGAACATCGAATGGCGTGAATGGACCTTGAATTATTCGACAACAGTCAAAGGCGTGTTTCTTGCCAGCACTGATCCGTGGATCCGTGGCAGTTCAGATGCCTCGAGCTGAAGTCCGATTTTTTCAGTCCTGTCATTGAGTAGTCGAACCAAGTGTTTGAAATCCCCCTAGCAAATGCCATACATAGTTTCTAAAGATTGCAGATGTTTGCTGTGCATCACACTAGCCAGGAATAAACGACAACCGGCCCTTCAAGACCGTTCGAAAAGTCAGCCACTTTCAAAGCTGGACATCGTATTAGCAGCCAGTGCATGTAGTCGAATGTTTGAATTCTCTGTCGTTGTCCATTTAAGAACTATGCACGTTGACCAATCCAAAGGTATCCCAAAGAATGCGACGTCCAGAAAAGTAGGGAGGGGCAATATTCATGGCAACAATTATGAGGAAAGTGAACTGGAATCTTGTTCTTTTCCTCACAACCAGATTTTGACAACCACAGCGATGATACCAAAAGGATCTAGCATTCAACTCTATTATAAGTACGCCAAAACTTTGATTGAGTATGGATGAAAGAGTGATGGAAAGGTGGTGTAGTGGCGCATCCGTGAAGAAGGAATGGAGAATAAGAGTTCCAGCTTCTTCACAACCGTTGAAACGTTTGAAAAACTCTCTTGTTCGCACACGTGTAGAATCGTACTAAGCCTGCGGTAGAATCGAGTCTTCCGATTGAACGGAATCATACTATCATCTGTCATGGTGACGGGTTTCACTCCTTTTCCAGTGGCACAGAGTTGAAGAACGCTTGGTGGACATAGTCTGGAATCACTTCAGCATATAATTACTTAATATCATGGGAGTCCCAAAGGTACCAAGAAGGCAAAGCCGAGGTTTGAGCTTCCTATACGATACCCTTCTAACATCACGTTGATGTCATTCCTCGTTCTCCTTTCAGTTTTATCGTTGGATCAGCGAGCGCTACACAAAAATCAATGAGATTGTATCTGACTCGGCACTCTTGCCGGAATTTGACCATTTATATCTTGATATGAACGGAATCATTCACGGTTGTACTCACCCAAGTGACATGGACATTGCAGATGTCATTAGTGAAAGAGATATGATGCTTGGCATTATGCACTGTGAGTTTGGAGAAACAGATGGATGCTGGAAGTTATGCTGGAAGTTATCAAATATCTAACTTTGTTTCGCCGTATTCAAAACCAAAGACTTGGATCGTATCATCACACAGATTGTCAAACCCAGAGTATCTGTTTACATGGCTATCGATGGTGTCGCACCACGAGCAAAACTCAATCAACAAAGATCCCGTCGCTTTCGTTCAGCGAAAGACATGGCGGAGGCAACGAAAGATATGCCCAAGCAAAGTAATGAGGACGGATCATTGAAAGGGCCTGATGTGTTTGATTCGAACTGCATTACTCCTGGGACCGAGTTCATGGCCAGGGTATCCGAAGTAATCAAATACTTCATTCGTAAGAAGATCAAGGAAGAC
The DNA here is from genome assembly GCA_019693525.1 of Cylindrotheca fusiformis. NCBI lineage: Eukaryota > Bacillariophyta > Bacillariophyceae > Bacillariales > Bacillariaceae > Cylindrotheca > Cylindrotheca fusiformis. The sequence goes on along the minus strand of JAAMXS010009547.1, from coordinate 5,615 downwards.
CCAGTTTGGCACAACCTTCAAATCATCTTCAGCGGGCATGAAGTTCCTGGTGAAGGAGAGCATAAGATTATGGAGCATATCCGGATGATGAGAGCTCAACCTGGATATCAAGCCAATACTCGTCATTGCATCTATGGTCAAGATGCGGATTTGATCATGCTAGGATTGGTGACGCATGAACCGCATTTTACCATTCTGAGAGAGGTTGTTGATTTCAGTGGTGGCTTCCGCAATAAGAACGCATTGAAGACTATCAAAAAATTTACTAAGGAGTCCGATTTCCAGCTCTTGCATTTGTCTGTGCTGAGAGAATATCTGAATCTTGAATTTTGCAAGGCGACTGCGTATGACCTCGAACGCACGATCGATGACTTCGTCTTCATGACGTTTTTGGTGGGGAACGATTTTCTCCCACACTTGACGACGTTGGACATTGGCGAAGGCGCTTTCGATCTTTTGTTCAAAGTGTACAAAGAGCAACGCCCTGGATGGGGCGACGGAAATTATTTGACCTTTGCGGGAGATATCTGCGACCCAGAGCGCTTAGAAGTTTTTTTGGCTGCAATCGGTTCAGTTGAGACAGAAGTACTGGAGCAAAGAGAAATTGATGACGCAGTGTACCTCAAGAAGAGAAGGAAATGGAACAAACGAGATGGCTTGCCAGACGGCCCTTCCGATGCGGAGCTAGAGGCTGCAGAAGAGGCTAAACAGAATGACTACATGAGCATGATGGAAGAACTAATGGCATCTCAGCGGAATGCTGCATTTGTAGATGGCTGGACTCCTGTTCAGCCTGGCGAAAAAGATTTCAAGGGACGTTACTACTTCGAGAAGATGAAACTCAGACCGACTGACATTGATGCTCATCATGCTCTAAGGCAGGCGTACATTGAAGGCCTTATGTGGTGTTTGGCTTACTATTATCGTGGATGCATATCTTGGGGCTGGTTCTATCCCTATCACTACGGTAAGTTGTTTAGAAAAGTAACACTCACTACTTTGTCAGCCAGCTATTTTCTGACATCATCTGTTGCACCTAGGGCCTATGTTGAGCGATCTAAGAAATTTGCCAAAAATGTTCGAATCCATTAAATTTGAGTTAGGGGAACCGGTCAAACCATTCCAGCAACTCATGGCTTGCTTGCCTCCAGGATCTGCCCAGCTAGTACCGAAGCCATACCGCACCTTGATGACCTCACCAGATTCTCCAGTTCTTGATTTTTATCCTGCTGATTTTGCTGTGGATATGAATGGGAAAAAGAATCCTTGGGAAGGAGTCAATCTGTTGCCATTTATTGAGATCGAGCGACTGAAAGACTCCATTGAGACTCACTGTCCGGATTCAAAGCTGACACCAGCGGAAAGAAATCGAAACCAAAGAGGGAAGATTTTCTGCTACTCTTATGACCAAACATGCAATGAAACTATCGAATCCCCGAACCGTCGTATTGGACTTGTTGATATCGTCAAGTCCAATTCCCGAGTTGCAGTGTTGCCGGAGTATGATTCGGAAGGGGTAGCCTTCAAGCCTGAATTGATCAAGGGCACCAAACTTCCTTTCCCTGGATTCCCCTCCCTTAATGTCTTGCCCATAGCATCCAATGAAGTTGTCCCAATAGGAGTTAACTGCTTCGGTTTTCCATCAAAATATCCTACGATGACGCTCAAGCTTCACGAGATGCCCCAAATTCCACCTGTCGAGGCGCTGGCGGACAGTGTCTTGGGCAAGTCGCTTTTCATTAACTGGCCGATGATGCATGAAGCCAAATTGGTAGCAGTTTCTGACGAGCAGTGCGAAGTTCGCATTATAGACAGAAAGAAGAAGACGAAGCGTTGGAACCAGGTGGAAGCAGATCGATGGCTGAATGATTCGCAAATTATGATGCAAGGATATTTTAGTGGAATTGGTGTTCCGGGGTCAGGTGGTGTTCAGATAGGAGAGATCAAAGTTCGCATGAAGCTCTTGCCCCTTCAGGGAATGAAAACCAATCCCGCCAACGGTTCTTCCAAGAAATTGTTTGGTAAAGAAGAGGCAGATGTCCCTTTGCAGTTGGCATTGTGGCAGGCTCCAGCACCAGATCCCCGTTTTGTAGAGAAAGGTCCCTTGACTCTAGAAGAACGCTTTCCTGTCAATGGGAGTGTCGTTTTGACAAAAGGTAAATATCGAGGGTGCAAGGGTACCGTCGTGGGTGTTGCAGAAGGAAACAAAGTTGGAGTAAGAGTTTTAACCTTGCCTCCTGAAGTTCCGTTCGGTCTTGCTCTTGCACGATCGGTGTATGAGTCATATATCACTTCCACGGATGCGGCCAGAATATTGAAGCTCAACCCAGGTCTGTTCGGGAAGATCACTGGGAGCATTCTTTTCCAGCCCGGGAATTATGACCTTGGTTTGAACTTGAAGTCTAGTGATGGCATGTGTGTCGCCGGGTTCACCCGGAAAAAGAGAGAAAACTTGCCAACCAGATCCAGCAACCAAAAGAAGGCTTGGGACACAGGGGATTCTCTTCTTGTGATCGGCAGTGCTCGCGCAGCTGGAGACGATGACAAACCAGAAGAGAGAATTCAATGGGAGTTTACCCCAAGAGCTATTCGTCTTGTCAACGAGTACCGCCAAAAGTTTCCACAACTGTTCACAGCGCTCACCAGAATGCCAAACGAACGGAAATATGACGCAGCAAAAGTTTTTGGTCCAAACGGGGCAGATTGGCTTCCTGTCATTAGAGAATGGCTGAACACTATAGAGAGTGCAAAGCTACCCAGGACACCAATATCTACAGACACAATGTCTTTGGAAGCTGTTGTTGCTGTCGAGAAGGCTGCGGATGTGCGGAACCTCGCTATTAAGAAGAAAGGATTCCCCAAGGAATCGTTGATTAAGATTCCGGGCAGTGCATTATTCTTGGAGAACTCATTGAGCCCAACAGATGTTATGCTTGCAAGCGATCACAACGACAACGAGGCCCCAGAACTAGGTGATCGGATCGTCAACTTGTGCGCAACCGGTATTCCATTTGGAGCTCGAGGTATGTCGAGGAGCAAACTGAAAGCGTGGTCATTCTTGTGTGCTTATCTGGTTTCTGATGTCTATTTGTATTTTATCTAGGGACTGTTGTCGGAATCCACCGAGCCACAACCGGCTGTGTGGAGATTGTTCTAGACGAAGAGTTTGTTGGCGGTTCCTCTCTTCAAGGTCTTTGCTCCAATTTTAGGGGCAAGCTTTGCGTCTGGGCGCATGTCATGAAAATCACTGTTGACAACAGCAAAGGCCTCGTCGACAAGCTAGTTCCTGCAGGCTCTGGAAAAGCAGCTGTTGAAAAGATTCTATCGGATATTGAGAAGCAGGTGAAAGGTCAAAGCAGTATAGGGGATGATACGCCCCCACTTCCCCCAGGCCCAAACCAGGCTGCTCCTAGATCTTCATCAAGGTTTGGTACACCAGGAAGGGATGGTTCCACAGGGAGACCGCGTTCCGATTCCGGATCAAGGGGAAAGCTAGCACTTTCCCGCGAAGCAAAAGGTCCGCCGGAGAAAGGAGTTCTGTTTACCAGGGCCGACAAGAATGCGAAGAGTGGGTTGAGTCGCTGGAAATCCTTTGTAAATGCGAAAGGCAAAGCAAATTCGGCCGCGGAGCTCAAGGCCATGTTAGGGGTACCTTCCAACGGGAAGCCCGCCCAAGCGGCCCCAGAAGACACTTCCGCCGGACTGAAGGCGATGCTTGGTGTCAAGACAAGTTCGAATCCCGCAGGAGTTTCCCGAACAGCTGCTCCGGATGCCTCTGCAGGGTTGAAAGCTATGTTGGGTGTTGGCTCCTCATCTCCCCAAAATACTAACGTGGGGCTGCCTCCTCCACCTCCTCCCCCCAATCAAAGCTCTTGGTTCCCTCCACCACCCCCTCCACCACAACAAACTGCTGCTCCACCAACTGCTGCCGACAAACTTATGCAGCTAATGGCCATGCAACAAGCTCAAATGCAACAAGCTCAATACCCAGTGTCTTCTTCTTTTAATTTTTCATACGTAGAAGAAGGAAAAGAACCCCAGGAGCCACCTCGGGCACCGCCACCCCCTCAGTTGGCACCGCACTTTCCACCACCGGTACACATGCAAGCCCCCCCACCATATGGCCACGTGCAAATGCACATGCCAACTGCTCCTTTTGTGCAAAGGCCAAACCAAGTACACCCTGGCGGTAGCGGTGCTGTTGTTTCTGATGAGGAGTTCCCCCCCTTGGGTGGCCCAAGCGCATTGAAGCCAAAGGTAGAAGAAACACCAAAACAAGGGTCTACAAATACTCAACCAGCTAGCCTTGTACCGTCAATTGCTATGTCTAAGCTTGGAAAATAGGGATGAGGCCAAAATACAGAACAGAAGCATGTAGTCGACAAGTTACAATTAAGCTGAGTCAATCTGCGACTCTTTTCTTCGTGCTGGAGCAGACTGGATTCCTTGTAGTTGAATATGTAGCTTTTCCATCAGTGCAAGGAGGGGTTCGTTTCCACCCAAGGTTTCGACTTCTTTTCTTATTTCATCCTTCAAACTGCAGCATTTCTCCCTCGTGTAATCCAGGCTTCCGTTTTCTTGCAGCAGCTGCTGAGCATACCTCTTCACATCGACGTCACTAGTTCGCTTCTTTAGAATGGAAAGAACCCGAGTGTCATCCTCGTTTGCCCGAATGGAGTGAATGATCGGAAACGAAAACTTTCCCTCTGTCAAATCTTCGCAGAAACTTTTTGATTTCATATATTCTTCGTCGGCCAGATTTATGTAATCATCTCTTATCTGGAAGTAGAGTGCCAGATTGTCAACCAAGGTAGTAAAATTGACTTCAGTATTGGTTGTGGCAAATGCTTGCATCAGTCCAACGGCCAGGCGAAAGAGACCACCAGTCTTATCCTTCACCATTTCCATATATTGAAGTTCTGTGGGGCATTTCATATCATCTCTCCACTGTCCGTGGTTGAGTTCTTGTCAGTTGCGATAGATGGTTGAAAAACGGAAATGACACACTTACCAAAATGTCTTGACCTTGACCTCTGTGCAAATTCAACAGCTCGCCAACAAACACATTCACTGCCTTCGGACTACCCATAGAGTTGCATTTTTCCAATGCTAAAAAATAAACATAGTTGGCGCTGTTGATTACGGTGGGGATTCCAAAAATGGAATGAGCAACGGGTATGCCACGTCTGAGTTTGCTGTTGTCTTCGATATCATCAATCATGAGTGATGCGTTGTGCAGCATTCCAACTATTTCCTGCAACAATGTGAGGCATTCGTAACAGGACATTGCTTCAATTCTGTTCATTTCTCGTTTACCTTGATTGCGTGCAGGACCTCGGGGGACTCGACGTTCATCCACAATTGAAAGCAATCAATCATTGTCGAGCGTACATTCTTGCCCGGCATTTCATTTATGTAGCGAAAACTCTCGAGAAGTGAAGGATCCTGTTTGTGCGGTAAGAAAGGAGATGACATGATACTCCCTTTTCTTTCTGATAAAATTTCTCTTTCCTCGTGAAAACGTGGATCAATGATATCTGTCTTTGCATGTGTTGAGATTTATGTTTATTTGTTGTCTCAGTGCGATTCTCAATGGACTCTACTACAAGTTCAAA
>JAAMXS010009501.1:0-15779 GCA_019693525.1 Cylindrotheca fusiformis | reverse complement strand
GTAATCGATTTTGGAAACAGCAACATTTGCTGCAAAAAGCCCAGGCAGCTTTTGTTCACTGCCATTTGTAAGGAATGAACCAAAGAGTATGGCTTGCGCATGGAATCGTCATAGCAGATTCGTGTTGACCATTCACGAGCATCAGCTGGTATATAACAAGATGATGGTTCTGAAGATTTCTTTTAAGAATTAATGCTTTCCAAAGCAACAATCCCAAAGATGAAACGAGGGTTATGGATCTTTCTCTTGACTTCATTGATCTTTCTGGCTGTTCAATTGGTTAGTTTGTACCTTTTGACGACTCCTTTGAAAGGAAACGAGGAGTTGCAGTCACCAGAAGCTAACGGCCAGAAGTACACGACGATTCATTGTGTGGGTGAGAATTTTCTGAACTCTTCCTCGTGGCAATACAAATCTTGTCACTACCGGAATTTATGCTATAACGACGAGAAATGGACGATACATCCATCTCCTACTCAACAAAAGCTCAACGAATACAATTTGTGGTCGTCGACAAGGCTGTCGAATCAATATATTTCTACGATTGGATTGCATCCTCGATGGATTCGAAATAAAGCCTACCAATGGAGTCCTACAATCTTCAACACCACTGAAGGAAAGAATCCTTCCATAAAACGGCTATGGAACCGTGCGGTGATTTTAATTTCCGCACCTCCCTTCGAATCCGAACTGAAGCTTTTGATGGATACACTGTTGCCTATATACAACTTGATTGAAATCTTCGGTCTGACGGATCGAGATGACATTTCGGTCCATGTCTTGAATTCGGATCAGGTGGATACCACAAGGTTGGATCAGGGTCTTACACGAATGGGCTATAGTCGCTTCGTTCCGCCCAATGGCAGTGCATGTGTTGCGCATGTGGCAGCTGGTATCGGTATGTTAACGGCATCCGGACTTGCGAGGCGTGGACAAGTTGCAGATGATTATGATCCCTTAAAACTAAGAAACGTCGCCAGAGGTCCACTCTTTGAAAGGTTTCGGAACCACATTGTTCGTCAAACACTTCGGAATGCTGTCACTTCGACTACTACCACCACTACCAAGGCGACCACAAACACTCTCCAACTGGCTCTACCCCCAAGTCACGCTCTCTCTGCCAGCCTACTCCATGAACTCCAAGTATCCGTTCCATCGATTTGGTCGGTTCAACCAGTTGAATTTGATCTATCCCATCCAACGGATACTATGTATGCTGACATTCTGTCAACTGCCGCGTCCACCGATATCTGGGTTGCAGATGCCAACGACGACATTTATACCTGGCCGGCATTTTTCCTACCTCGAAGCAACAACTCCCACTTAGTTCTATTGTACGATCCAAACCTTCGCGTCCAAAACAAAGTGAACCCGGAGGGTGAGCAACGGCCTGTACGTCTCGATTTCGTCCTGTGGAATCAAATGACACACATTCGGGTCCACTGGTTGTCCAAATCTCACTCGACCAAGACTCTGGCACACATCATACGGGATCTTGCAATGGATGGAACACATCCAGAGAACCCGGAAGGACAAAAGCATCAGGAGGATGACGCTGGCAGGGAAGTGGATGCAACCTTCAATGGGATGGATGTTCGGCTGAAAAAGTTTGATCAAACATTCCGGAAATCAAGAACTCAGTGTCTTGGGGAAAACTGGATGAGGTATGCCGATGTCTATCGGTCCTGTCACATGGAGCAGATATGTTTCGATATGAATCAAAGCCGGTTTTTCTTGGAAATGCCTCCGTTGAACAACGACCTTTTGCCTCAGGATGTCGTAACGACTTGGCCAAACAATAGGACAGCCGAGCTCTTGATGGGGCAGACTCTTGGATTTCCCAGGAAAGATGTTTGGTTTCCTAGAATACTTCGAGGCGACGAGGCAGAAGGACAACGCCAACGGGAAGCTCACTATTATGCGTTGGACTCCAATGTGGTATGGCTCCCCTACTATCCAATGCAGCCAAATGTTAATAATCCAGGTCATTTGCTCTGGGATTACTGGTTGCCACTGTACACTTTGCTGGAAATGTTTCACTTGGAAGACAAGGCTCTCCTGCTGACCACAGTGGAGAAGAAATGCATTGCGACGGAGAGAGATTTGAAATGCTACAAAATGACTACAAAGTTCCTGCCTCTGCTGGGTGTGGACCCTTCGACGTTTGCGAGTACCGCAAATTCCCGACTGGTTCCCAAGGACAATCCGGAGGCTAGGCCATCCAGCTCGTTGATTTGTGCGAAACAAGCAGTAGCTGGAATTGGAATGCTGACAGATCACGGCATCAACAAACATGGGCAGAATCTTCGTGATTATGAAAGACCGCATAATAATGGACGAGGCCCAATGTTCTGGAACTTTCGAAATTTCATGTTGGGAAAAATGGGTGTTGCCAAAACGCGCCGTCCTTTTCAGATAACCTTTTCTACCTTTTCGAGTCTGAATCCTTCTCGTCGGCGTGGCTTTGAACGGCAAATCGAAATAGCAAATACACTTTATCCACCAAACAACAAGGAAGGGATCATTGTTCGATCCATCGCCATGGCCGAGCTGACACTGGAGGAGCAATTGTCAACCGCACAAGACTCGGCCGTTTTCATTAGTGTCATGGGCGGATCCACGTCGACGGCCATGTTCTTGCAAGAAGGTACAAGCTTAGTTCTCTACTACAACGACATTGATGATTTTGCCAAAGGAGCCGACGAGCCAATGGCAAATCGAATGGATTGGGACTTTTGGAATAATGCATCCTACCTACGCATGCATTGGATGTCCATCCGCTCCATGGACGAAGAACGGGAACTGGAAGCCTTTACGCTGTTGCTCCAAAGCGAGATCGAAACTGCACTCGAGTTCACAAAAATGCGAAATTCTGCTTCTTAATACATTCAGCTTTGATTGCCACCCGATGCATCCAAGACCATTCCAAGGAATGGTAGTCTTCAATCAGAAATACCATGTTTTTCAGATTGGATTGGTTTTGAAAGATAGAACAAAATCATCCTACCTTTGTTTTCTTCTTTACTATCGTTTTTGCAGGCGTCAAGCGTAACACAAAGGCTTTTTTAGGCACCAACGGAACTTGGCTGGTTTGGTGCCCAAGCTCTTTTCCTTCCACTCAAATGTAACGCACAGGATTTGCTATATCCAGCGCTTCTTTCCATTATTGAACGACCGTATCATTGGCAAGGAATCTATTGTAACATAGTGTATCGATTTCCTGATATTGCAATGGATAAGAGGCAGAAGTTTACAAGCATAGCTTTTGGATTACTATTTGTGTGGCATATAGTCTATCGAACTGCCAATGATCTACCTCCATCTTCTCAACTTGCACATTGTTTGCATTTTCCTTGGTGGTATACTGGGTTCTGTCATCAGTCTAGTAGTTCATTCGGTGAAAATGTGATTGTTCTTAATCAGCATGAAATGTTAATACTTTAGTTTTCCAGTCGTCCGGCCACAAAGAGTCTTCCTCGGTTGGATATACGAATTATTTTCGTATCTGACGATGATCTACGAATCTCAGCAGCAAAACAACCAACCTCAAAATGTTAGTTGTCAAGAAAAAGAAGCACATGGGGTATTACAACAGCAGCGCCACTCATGATTCGGCACTTTTGTCGATTGGCCAGTATCTGTTCCTGCTTCGATGTAGCTTCACCAATCTTCGCCTTCTTGGATGTAGCTTCGTCAATCTTCATCTTCCAAAGACATAGCTCCACTAAGGAAAGGATTTCCTTTCGCTCATACTTTCGAACGACTCGGCCAATCTCGCTCTTCCTGGACACCCAATCCCCTGCCAATGCCTCGTCAATAGCCTGCAACATATCAGATTTCCACAACTGGTCCAAGCCCAGCACTTGTTCAAAACGTGTTTGGAATAGTCTTCGAATCACATCAATAGAATTTGGCATCGGATTCAAAGATAGATATTCCATCGGAGTGCATCCAAATGAGTCGCTGCTATGAACCATATGACCCGGCTTGCCGGCATCCACTACGGCCAGAATCATATCGAGATTCGGAGTCTGCGACAAGGACAGTACATGAAGTGGAGTCAAACCAAACGCGTCCACTTGAGTTGTCGCTGAAAATGGCAGATCAGCCTCCATCAGACTACTACGCAGTTGTACCATTGCGTCATCCAAGGATTGGTAGTATGACTGGTAGTAGCACAGCTTGTTCAGCGCAGAATTATCGAATCGATGGTTCAATCTGTGCCTAAGGTCGGCTTCGTCGTCCACAAAGATGCCAAGCCTAGAACTTTGGAAAAACTCTTCCCTTTCTCCGTCCCTAACAATCGCAGATATTGGACCCGCCACATTCAACAAGGAACGGCATCCAGAAAGATCAAGGTGGAACGGGCTTACCTCTGGAAGCTCAATAGAAATCAGATTGCTGCAATATGAAAATGCGTCAGAAGCAATCCTGTTGACGCTTTGTGGAATTCTGATATGAGACAAGGAAAAGCAATCTACATATGCTTCCTCTCCAATCTGTTCAAGTCCTTCGTTCAGAAAAAGTCTCAACAAGAGGAAGCATTTGAAGAACGCAAGATCATCAATCACTTTGACAGTTGACGGAACCTTCGCTTCTGCCAGCGACTCGCATTCAAAAAAGGACCTTCTTCCAATTCGTTCAAGTCCTTCATTCAGAACAATTCTCGTCAAAAGTTTGCATGATTGGAACGCACCATTGCCAATCACTTTGACAGTCGACGGAAGGTGGACTTCTGTTAAAGATTCGCAGTCACAGAAAGCAAATTCTCCAATTTGTTCAAGTCCTTCATTCAGTCTGAGTCTCTCCAAGTGCCTGCATTCGTCGAATACGCCATTACCAATCACTTTGACAGTTGACGGAATGTCCACTTCTGTGAGAGATTCGCATCGACGGAAAGCGTATCTTTCAATTCGTTCCAGTCCTTCATTCAGAACCAGTCTCGCCAAGAGTTTGCATGCAGCAAACGCAAATTCATCAATCACTTTGACAGTTGATGGAATGCCAACTTCTTCTTTCTCTAGGCCTTGGCACAGAATACACTTCAACTTCCTGCAATCATAAAAGGCCCATTTCCCGATTACTTGAACAGAAGAGGAAAGAGTGATCTCTTCAAGTTCAGGATGTCCTCTGAAGGCGTTATCTGGAATCTCTGTTACATTCTCAGCAATCTTGATACGTCGCACTGTTGCTGGAATAACCTCTTGACCAGTATAGTTCCAAACTGCATCTTCGACCTCAGAATGCTGCATCGTTGTGATCGTAGTGCCTCTTGATCAGAGAGAGAACGGAAGAACGACAGTGTCGGCTCCATTTTTTTTGAATGGATTTGAGGGTATTGTGGGTCTTGCGGGTCATTCAAAAGTCGAAATTGCGCGTGCATGCCCCAACTTGCTTCCGCTAACCGGGTAAGCGAACAGACGGAGTAGAATTTTTCACTTGGCAGGGAGGATCTTCCGTTGTATCCGTGTTAGCTCCCATCTCAACGGACACTTCGTCGTCGCTTTTAAAAAAGCCATTTTCGTGGTTCTCGCATTTTACCTGTGAGAAGAAAAATATATAGAAACTAACATGGACCAAAACAAGAGGAGGAAACGATGGGACATTGTGACATACGTTCGGGTTGATCCTTCCGAGAATGAGATTGGTGACAGAACCTTTGAGGAGTGTAGAGAATTGGTGCAAGTGCAACTTCCAGAGACACTGACAAGGATTGGAGATGGTGCGTTTCTAAGTTGTTCCAGCTTGAAGTATGTTGAGTTCGTTTCAGATACCTTGCGTGAGGCTCCCTCATTCAATCACAATTTGGAGGATGGGTTGATTGTGTTTCCAGAAAAGACAGGGCTGCACATCGGTTATGGTGCATTTGCCTTCTGCCTTAGTCTGCAGAAGGTCATCGTTTCCTCTGCTTCCACGAGACTTGGCATTGAAGCATTCGCAAATTGCCACAGTCTGATTTCTGTTGAGCTACCAGAGGGGCTTCAGGTGATTGTGGAACGATTATTTTATTTTTGCATTTCACTAACAACAGTAAAGATACCTTCATCTGTGATCAAGATAGGTGCTAGAGCTTTCCATGGCTGTCGAAGTCTGACTTGTTTTGACCTTCCACAAGGACTGCTGGAAAAAGGAGAGTCCTGTTCTAGACACTGTGTTTCAATTGAAACTCTAGGCATCCCCTCTATGGTATTCACATTTGGGGATTCCGCGTTTGACTTGTGCACGGGGCTAAAATACATCCAGCTGCCACCGACCTTGGAGATTATTGAATCGAACATGTTCTTCCGGTGCCGTAGTCTGGAATACATTGAGATTCCCACATCTGTGAAGAAAATTAGAGACCATGCTTTTTGCTGTTGCGAGTCCTTGTCGCATATAAGAATCCCACGAAATGTTGGGTTCATTGGCTATTCTGCATTTATATTTTGCGACAACTTGATTACATTAGAACTTCCGGATCGAAGCTTCTTAACAAATGACGGCAGTGACAAGTTGTGCGACGCGGGTATTTTAGGGTGCAATAGCTTGGTAAACGTGGTGGCACAACCAGCATTGATAGGAAAAAGGGATAAGATGGAACTTTTTTTGCGAGAATCAAGAATTGGACGAGTTGTTGACGGATATGACGACTTTCTCACAAAAACAAACCATCGATTTGATCAGGCCCCGTTGAACAAGCTATGCTACTACCAGTCGTACTATTCCGTGGAAGAAGCAATGGTGAAACTAGGTGATCTGTTGGATGAAGATCCATTGACAGCGACTACTCAAGTGGACTTGTTTGGTATGACCCCACTTCATATCTTGTCATTGTCGCAGACTCCGAATCTGAGTATGCTGCTAGCTGTGATGAATGGAGGACCCCTGGATCATATCATTTTTGGTAGGGATTCATTTGGGTTGACTCCGATCGACTATCTATGTTTGAATAGGATGCCAAGTTCTACCCAAGTAATTCGAAGTTTGCTACAGGCGACGATTGTGAAGCGTGTTGACTGGCTGGGTTTGGAGCGGTGGAAAACAGCTGTGTTGCAGGCGGTCGACAAGGCGGTGGCGGTGGATCGGTCGTCGAAAAGGAGGGAGATTGGTTTAGCCTATTTCCAACTTGCAAACTATGAATGGAAGGAAGTCCTTTCTTTAGTGGAGCTATATCTTTGGAATCTAAAGATTGACGAGGTTGTTAGTTCCATGGACCACAGAGCCGATCGAGAAAGGTGCCGAATCAAAAGCGGCGCTTCTATCGTGATTCCCCATGTGCTCCCATTTCTCGAACGTCGTGACATGGAAGACTATTTTGTCTCTGCTCAATAGATTGAAAGATTGGTTTGCTATAAATTCTAGATTTGCAGTAATGACATGATGGCTCGTTCTTTGCATATTCTTGCAGTAGTACACCTTATCAAAGCACCCGTTTGCTGGATGCTGGATCAGCCAATCCAATCCCACTCAACTGAATGCAGTCGTTTCCTATCCTTGCGGCAACTGGAAGGGTTTCTCATTACCATCATTCGGTAAAGAACTGTGTGCAAGGTGGAAATTATACATTTCAATGCCATACTGAGTTTTTTTAGTCGTTTGGATTGACTCCCATCTTTCCCCCTCATCTCTTCCTTTTCCCCCCACAAAAAGGATTCTGGAGGAGCAGAAAAATCCTACACGTAACAAGAAATGCCTTGCTACGGACATTTGAAGCACCCAATCCCGCATCTAGGTTGACTGGGCACCAATCATTGAAAGGACAAGATCTCTCTTTTACACTGCCTGCACACACAAAAAGCACACACACAAATAATAATGGCTTCTTTGGTTTGGACCTCCGTGTACTTGTTCCTTCTGGGTGAACTTGCCCTGACGGCCATTTTGGTCGTTCCCGTCCCCCGCCGGGTCCGGAATGCCATTGCGAAACGTGTCTTTCAATTCCAATTGGGTGAACGATTGTCCAAACCCATCTTGTTCATCGGCCTGGCCTTGTTGTTTGCCCTGATGGAAAGTTACTTTCGACGTTCTCATATTGTTGAGAAAATCTCCATGTTGGAAGAAAGTGAAGACTTTCATCATGGTCATATCAGCAGTCACCACCATGAAAAGGAAAAGAAATACAAGGCTGAACGAAACCTGTACCTATCTGGATTTGCATTGACATTGATCTTTGTCATTGGACGAATTACCGCTCTAATGGAAGAAAATGTCGAATTGGACCATGAAGCACATCCACCTCCGGCTGCTGCATCATCATCCAAACCCAGCAAACCAGCAGCCTCCAAAGGAAGCACCCCTGCCGCCGCCGCCGCCGCCACCACCACTGGCAGTAGTAGTTCCAAGAATGATGGTCATGAGAAAGAGATTGAAATGGTGGAACCAAAAAAGACAACGGAAAAGAAAAATGATTAGATTTCAATGTCAGTACTAGCAGCAAGTTGTTTAGGTGATTGAATATATATCTACTACGCAAATAGGACAGCGAAACGACACTCGTACAGTTGTATCTGTTGTTTAATTTTTAATTTTGCGTCGCTATTCATAGCTACTAGTCATCATTATAGTATGTATATCATTAGCAATATAATCTGCTTCTCGTCCGAGTACCCTGTCTCTCTCGTCTTTTTCGTTTTAGCTCTTTTATTTGTTCCTCTTTTTGAATTCGGCCGCCGATTCGCGTTTGCCCTTGGACCAGATTCCTAATTTTTTGTCTTTGGCTTCTTGTTCCAGTTTCAAATACTGATCCTTTCCCAATGGGCCATACACGGCACCTCCGCCTTGATAGACTTCGGCCAATCCTGCTCTCAACAACAGTTCATCGGCTCCCTTGTTCTTTACGCCGGGAACAAGACTTCGGAAGATGGACGTTGGGGAGGATGGTTCAAATACTTGGGCGACACCACGTCCGTATTGATCCTTTTGTAACAATCGGATTCGAATCATCTTGCCCTCCATCATATCCTTCAAGAATTTTTTCGCTTCTTCACCAAAGGCTTGTCCGGGTTTACCAAATTTGGCCGTTTCGGGAGTATCAATTGAACACAATCGAATTGGCAAACAATGTTCACTCATCTTTTGTCCCTTTTCCAATTTCGACTTGTGAAAGATCGTCGGTACATGTAAGAATCGAATGGTATCGCCATCGCTGACCGAAACGACCCGACCCCGAAGCGTCGAGGCGGTAGCACCAAACAATGATGACGGCATGTCAGCGGTTTCCGTAAATCGTCGCCAACTGAAAAAACCACCCGCAGACGGCTTTCCGAGCAAGAAACCAATCCAAAAGATTAGTGCAAACAAAAGTGTTTGAACCTTGGTCAAATCGGACAATTCCGCAATTACAATGTTGGTAATCGACGATAGACCGATCATTGCCTTTTCAATGAGTGGACCAAGTTTCTTACGAATGACCGACGTTGTTTTGGATGCTTTTTGTTTCACAGCATCCAGACCACTGCTGCTGCTAGCCGAATTAGCGCCTCCACGGATCAACAGTGGATTCATGGAATGCGGTGGTACCAAATATAAGGATCCTGGTACTGGTGGCAATTGTGATGATGGATCAACCGACGATACCACCAGCGACGAGGTGGACGGCAACAGTACAAAGGCTTCTGCCATCCTCCCACCAGCCGAAAAGCATGATAAGGTCGAAATCGCCATCCACCAGAAAGTGAAGGAATACGTTCGGTTGCGATCGATCATCATGGTACTATCTCTTTTGTTTTCACAACACGAGGTTTACGTCTTTTTGCTGCTGTTGCTGCTCCTGTTTTGTTCCAGTGACGCGTTGTGCCACTGACAACCCCACTACTGGATACTTGTAAATAGTACAGATCGAGTATCTTTTTTTGGCATGGTCTTTTTCGTTTCTCTCTTTGATTCAACATCAACGAAAGATTTGGTTTCGCAGTATTGGGTCAAATTGGTCAACTCGGGATGAAAACCATCAGATATGGTCACCCGAATGAATTGTCACAGTCGTTTGTCATGAATGATGCCCATTGAGCAACCTACCGTTGGGAATTTTTTTGAACGGAGAGAGGGACCAAAAAATACCAACATTATATAAATCCGATTTCATCACATAAATGTGAATCTAATACAAGTTCCTCATAGCAACGGAAGCAACACTGCAACGACACGTGCACTTGGTTTTGTAAGAGGATCAATCACTTCTTCTTATCAGAACAACAAAAGAAAAATGTAAACGCAAAGTGTCAGAAGCCTTCCTGCCCATCATCAAAAAACATACCATACTATCCGAAAATGAACCAAACCAGCGATACTATGAGTAGTGATGGAACATACCATAATGCCAGCACGGTTGCTACTGGAGGAGGCTCTCAATCATCGAATCAAGAATCATTCTCGGGAAGGGGAATGACACCCTATGTCTGGTTGTTTTCGACATGGGCAATATTGCTGTTGTTGATGGCGAGTTTGACAGTTCTTGTCATTCTGCGAAATCGCCGTCGACATAGTTCATCAACGCCATCATCACAGGATGTGGACGATGCTCAAGGCCTTTCTGCGGTCTCCGCAACAATGGATCAACAACATGCCAATGAAACAGCAACAACACCTTCAGCAACCGAACGGTACATCGAAATTGGGTTTTTCTCCATTTTAGTGATTGCAGCTATTGTTGGGTTGGGATTGGCCATCTGTTCCATCCTCTCCTGTGACTTTGTACAATTGGAGAATTCCATCACTCTCCAAAAGAAGGAAGCCAATGGTGATGTCACTTCCATCGAATTCTATTCTCTTGGATTGTGGGCCGTAGCTTTGTCCTCAGATTCAGGTTTATTCTTGTATTTTGCGGAAGATGATGTTGGTGGTGGAGAACGTCGCGACCTGTGCTTGGAGACATCCGGATTCCTACCAATGGAATGGCAATACAAGTTGGCACGCGCATCAGCGATCATTGCGTCGCTCCTTGGAGGATTTTCGATTCTTGTTCTTCTAGTAGTCGCGGCAACTACCAAGAAGGAGGGGGAGGAGGAAATGGCCAGCAACAAGCGCTCCATGACTCGGTTCTGGACTGGGTCGTTTGCCCTCGCTGGTTTTTTTCAGCTCTTGACGTTGGTCTTGTTCCGAACCCTCTATTGTGACTGGATGGATGAAGAATCGAACTGTCATCTAAGCATGGGCGCTGTTAATTCCATATCTGCAGCAATCTATTGGTTGTTCTGTGCAGTTGCAGTGTCAGTATCATTCGCTACAAGTAGTGACAAGTAACATTCGCAGGAAGAAAAATTGTGTGTATGTGTGTGTATGATTGCGGGGGGAAAGCAGAAAAGAAACGTAAATCATGCGACGCCTTGATGGAACATGTGCTTCTTCCAGAATACAACCCAATCTTACAGAGAGAGCGGAGTATTGCGACAAATACAATTTCTACTGGCTTTCTCTTTATATACTGTGTCAATAGAATGCAATTAAAAATCGTGTACTCTCGTTTGCGGTTGAGGCGGAAGTGATGGTATCCTTCTATCCACATTTGTTGTGTTCACACTGACAGTCACATGACGGGCATGTCGCAGGTTATCGCAACATCCATAGATTGACGTCAAAGTAGTCGAAGGTTTTGGGATTTGGGGGAGCCGTACACTCTTAATGCAAAAAGAAACACCTAACGAAAGCGGGCATTGAAGCATTCTTGCTTTTCTTATCTCCTGTGATGTCTCTTGTGCCACCTGCCACACAAATGATCCAATATCTAATATTTGGTGAAAAGTGAGATTGGTTTCGCAATGGTGGGTCAAATTAGTCAGAATCAACACGACTCAAGTTGGTTGGTTTAATCACTCGAAGGAATACAAGGGACGTTCCTCACTACTACTATGCAGCCTTCCATGTCATGGTCCCACTGGAATAGTGGCCGTTGGGATTTTTTTAATGTCCGGTACCAACACATAAATCCGAATCCCATCACAAGAACGAATCAACAGCCACAACAACGACATCATCCAAGGAGGTCACATTCTTGTTTCAAAACCAACACTGCCGATCACAAATACATTGCTAGCGGAAACGATACGATGAGCAGTAGTAGTGGAGGATACAATGTCACCCCGGGATCAGACTCTCAGGCGACGGTGTCTCATGATGCGTCGGAGGCGAGTGGAGTGTCAGCCTTTGCCTACTTTTTCACAACATGGATGATTCTATTGCTGTTAATTGCAAGTTTGACAGCTCTTGTCATTCTGCGAAATCGCCGTCGTCGCCACACCAGTTCATCATCATCACAGGACGAAGGTGAAGGTCTTTTTATGGTCTCCACAACAACGGATCAGAATCCCACCGAAACAACAACAACACCGTCAGCAATTGAACGGTACACCAAACTTGGGTTTGTCTCCATTTTAGTGATTGGAGCTATTGTGGGCTTGGGGTTGGCCATCTTTTCCATACTCTCCTGTGACTTTCTGCATTTCGAAGAAGCCCTCACTCTGGACCATTGGGGGTCTAATGGTGATGTCACTTCCATCGAATTCTATTCTCTCGGATTGTGGGCTGTAGCCTTGTCCTCAGATTCAAATTTATTCTTACATGTTGCGGACGATGGCGGTGGAGACCGTGGTGACATGTGCTTGGAAGTGTCTGGAGTGATCCCAATGGGATGGCGATACAAGTTGGCGCGTGCATCTGCGGTCATTGCTTCAGCCCTCGGTGGATTGTCGATTCTTGTTCTGCTAGTAGTAGCAGCAACTACCAAGAAGGGAGAGGAGATGGCCAGCTATAAGCGCTGCATGACGCGGTTCTGGACTTGGTCCTTTGCCCTTGCTACTTGTTTTCAACTCTTGACGTTGGTCTTGTTCCGGACCCCCTATTGTGACAGATTGGATGAAGAATCGAACTGCGAACTGAGCCTGGGCGGAGTTTGCTCGATAACTGCAGCCATCTATTGGCTGTTCTGTGCAGTTGCCGTGTCAGTCTCCTTTCCCGCCAGTGGCGACAAGTAGCATCCACAGCAAGCAGGTTGCGTGCGTGTGTATGATTGTGGGGGAAAAGCATGAACGTACTCAAGTCCGTCGGCGTCTCGACGGAACGTGACTTCCTCTACATGACGACCCAATCTTGAAAGAGGAGTATATTCTGACAAATATAATTTCTAACTACTTTCTCTTTATAATCTTAATAAATCATAATTTCTGTTTGTGTAGTCTCATTTGCTGTCGAGGATGGCATGCTTGTACCTTTTCTCTTACTGGTACCCTTGGTGGGTATGACCAGAAAGGATATGTCGTTCGGATATGTCGTTCGTTTGTCGCTACGACACTTGTGGTACATCCCAAATCCCAACGATTCATGGTTGCCAAATTAGTCGAAGGTGGGAGATCTCCTCTCTATATATCGTATTTACAACGGCGTCGCATGTGACATATGTGACCTTCCGTTTAGACGGTAAAAATTGACACCATGGAAACCTGGCTTCCATACAACAAACAAAAGAACAAACGAGAGGAAACATAGAAAGCTGACAAAAGAGTTCATCATTGAAGCATTCTTGCTCTCTTCTTGCCATTTCACGTTTCTCATCTCCAGAATCCCGGAACCAGAAAGAAGAAATGTCGGACGGTCTACCCACGGATATTGGCGATCCTATCAGTCAACAAGCAAATGGAACGGATGGAAATGGAACGACTGACAATAACACTACCACATCGTCAGAGAGTAGTGATTCAGGAGTGTCTGGATTTTTGTACTTTTTCATTGTCTGGATCATACTCTTACTCCTAATCGTCACGCTGGTGCCGCTTCTAGTCTTACGATATCGCAGCAACGGCAACAAGCGGCCGTCGGCATCCGCGGCAGCAACGGCAGCTGTGACAGAAGAAGAGCAGCATAGCAAGGGCGGAGATACGGATGACACGACCATGGTAAATGAGAACCTAACTCCTGAAAAGGATACGCTGGCAGAAGTCATACTTATAGGAATTGTCACAGCAGGGGCAATTGTGGGAATGGGATTGTCCATCTTTGCGATTTTGTCCTGCGACTTTTTGGAGCTCCAAGAATCCATCACTCGCGACTGGTTGTTGCCCGACGGTGATGGTGAATCCATTGCCATTGAATTTTATTCGATTGGTTTATGGGCCGTAGGGTTGTCCTCGGATCCTGGAATTTTGAGTGGCGGTGGACAGAACGACGCCTGTTTTCGAACCTTTGGATTCTTGTCACTGGATGGGGAACTCAAATCGGCCCGCGCCTACGCCGTGATTGCCTCCGTCCTTGGAGGACTATCGCTTTCAACTCTGATTGTTGGTTGTGCGAACCCCCGCGGTCGCTCCGTGTTACGGTTCCTGCCCATACCGCTTGTTTTGGCTACCCTGTTCCAGCTATTGACGTTGCTCTTGCTCAAAACCAAGTACTGTGAGTCTCAAGGTCAGGATTGCAAACTGAGTTTTGGAGCTATTTCTTCCATTACGGCAGCCCTTTACTGGTTTTTTTGCGCATTGGGAACCCTGGCAACGTTTCCCATGAAAAGAAAAGAACGACAGCAGCAATAAATATATGTCCTGTCCAGCAATGTAAAGTAAACAAAGTCAACTCGTTCAAGTGGTTTTGGAGGCCTCAATTCAGTAGCAGGTTGAATAGACAGTGCGCCGAACTATAAAATTAATTGAATGGCTCATTGGTATCTTACCAGAGAATTGTTGCTTGGATCTTCCGTATCACATGCCGCAAAGGTTTCAACACACATTTGAGTGCACCCACTACGGACAATAGAATCATGGTGGTGCTGCCCATTCCAATTCTCAACGCCAAGAAAGCGGAATTTGAAAGTCCAACCATCCTTCTGCTATCGTCCATTCGTACTTGCTTAGGGGTAACACTGTCGTATGTGATGGGCAGCATTGTTCATTTCCGATCGTGAAATGGTGGCAAGTTTTTTCCAGTAATCTTCTTCTCGACATCCCGCCACTAACGACAATGTTCTTATTAGCTAGTGAAATCGGAAGGCTAATTAATACGTAGTACTAGTACACGTAGATAAAGATCAATTCGGAGAAAACCTAGCTTTCCAATATTTTCTAGTTAGCCCCAAAAACATCCTCGGCTGAACCAATCGCCGTTCCAATGTTAACCAAGCAACCAGAAGGCTTTAAATGCAGCATCTGATCAAGGTAGCCTGGCCAAAACCGTCGAATTTCTCATTTTTCTTTCACGACCAGAAAAATCTCTGCTCACAAATCTGAGAGGGCTCAAGTCACTTACGACAATTTCGATTGCCGGGCAAACACTCATTCTCCCTCTACCAATACCCCAGGAAGAACAATTGCACCATAGTTACACTATGTCTATCTTTGACAGTCCTTTGACGGAAGCGAAAAAACACAGACGCGCTACTGGATCTCGTAGCAATAATGATCGATCTGACAAGTTGAGTTCAAACGAGAAGAGGAAAGAACTCTTTCGAAGGGGTGACGGCTTATTTCAAGATTCATCCCACAGCGTGAGAAGCCCAGCTTCCAAGGAAAAGAGGCGATTATCAATCATAACTGGCAATTCTTTGTCGGATGAGTCAGGCCACAACAGCTTGAAAAGCCCATCAACAAAAGACAAGAGAAGGATATCTAAGAGAATGAGTAACTTGTTGGACGATTCATGCCACAGCGTGAAACGTCCAGTTCCCAAAGAAAAGAAGAGAGTATCCAACTTGTCCGACGATTCATATCACAGCGTCAAAAGTCCAGGTAGTAAAGAGAAAAGAAGAGTATGGACGAGAAATGGTAACTTGTCTGACGAATCAGGTTGTACCCCAGAAAGTCCACAGAACAAAGAAAGGCAAA
>JAAMXS010009449.1:0-35498 GCA_019693525.1 Cylindrotheca fusiformis | reverse complement strand
GTTTGAAATCGTAACAAAATTCATGTTACATGGACCTTGCTCTGATTCCTACTGTCTGAGAGAAGATGGAACTTGTCGTTTCCACTACCCACAACCGTTCTCGAACGAAACAATTTGGGAAGGTGAGAACACAACAATCATGTATCGGAGACCAAACAACAATCGGCAATTTGTCAACAGGAGAGGAAAAACATTTACCAACGCCAATGTTGTTCCATACAACCCTTGGTTGCTGATGAAATACCAATGTCACATCAACGTTCTCGCATGCATGACAAAAATTTCTTCTGTTCGATATCTCTTTAAATACACCACAAAAGGTCAAGATATGGCGACAATCAAAATGACAAGATTGGCAGGAGGTCGAAACAGAAACCAAATAGATGAAGTCTCTGAATACATCAATGGGCGATACGTTACAGCACCGGAAGCAATTTGGAGAATTTTCAGTTTTGGATTGTGCCATGTGTCACCACCAACAATTCGACTTCCAGTCCATCTGCCAGGTGAAAAATTCCACGTAATTGGTCAAGTCGGTCAACCAAGACATCTATCCAACAACTCTACTAATAATATCAATCAACAAGGATCTTCAAACGAAAGTCAGCTAGAAGCTTTTTTTTCTCTTAACCAGCACAGACTACGCGAAGGAGACGGCGATTTTGAACTCCTTTACACAAATGTTTCGAAGTACTATACGTGGGACACACATTCTCATTGCTGGACTCCAAGACAAAGAGTGAGTCAATCGCCTACAGGCCAAGTCTTGAACAGAATTGACACCATTTCTATCACATCTGGAGAAAAGTACTATCTTCGATACTTATTACTGTCAGTTCCAAATCCAACGTCATTTGATTACCTCAAGACATTCAACAATATACAATATGGCACATTTCAAGAAGCTTCAGTCGCTAGAGGTCTTCTACATGATGATGCGATGTCAATAAACACTATGGAAGAAGCTGTCGTCACACAACTGCCAAGAACTACTCGCCATGTATTTGCACAATTGCTTGCATATAGCGATGTCAAAAGCCCTCAAAAACTCCTTTCAAAGTTCATTATGCACATGGCAGAAGACTTCCTACGCCAACAAAGATCACAAAACCAACACCTTTTGCAACGCAACGATTCCTTATCACCCGAAATTGAGCTACTTGTAATGCAAGACATTGACCAACACTTGCAAACAATGTCACGTACAATCGACTACTATGCACCTCTCCAACAACGCCTAAAACGAATCAAATTTGATCAATCGCGATCTTGCTCACCAGATAATATTGCATACACATCAGAAGAACGTAAAGTCTTCATGCAAACATACAACAACTGTGTATCAAAATGCAATCCGGAACAGAAAAATGCCATGGATATGTTTACGCAAGCATTTGATTCTTTGAATACCACCAGTCCGACTTGTACCCAACCAAATACGACTACTACTAGACGGAAAAAAATGAAAAATTGCTTTCTGTTGATCGCTGCAGCAGGAACAGGAAAAACGTTTGTTCAAAATGGATTCATCCAGTATGTAAAATCACGCGTTGGCGAAAGTAAATCTTTTGTGGCAGTCAGCACAACTGCTATAAGTGCTCAATTATTGGAAGCTGGCCGAACTGCACACTCAAAATTCAAGCTTCCAATTACTATAAAACCTCACGAAACGAAATGCTCTATTTCATTCAACTCGAAAGAAGCAAAACAACTCCGTCTCGCAAGAGTTCTAATCTGGGACGAAATATTTGGTGCAAGAAAGGAACTGATTGATGCTGTTGACAAATTTTTCAGAGAACTAACCTCACTCAACAAACCTTTTGGCGGTTTGCTTACAATATTCAGTGGTGACCTTCGCCAAACACTTCCAAAAACAAAAGGAACTCGTGCAATGACGGTTGGTTTATGCTTTCCTCGAGCAAAATGCTACCCACATTTCCAGATTGTTCACTTGCGTCAGAACATGCGTCTTCACCGTGATACTGACAACGACTCCTTCGCTCAGTTTCTTTTAGACCTGGGAGATGGCAAAATCAACTCACCAATCACCCTTCCACGATATATCAATACTGTCCACACAACACAAGAGTTAATAGATTCGGTCTATGGTAGCAATGGTATGATCGACATGCTACCAGCAGAAGATCTTGCAACCAGAGCCATTCTGGCTCCATTGAACAAAACTGTTGCAAATATCAATTCACATATTTTGTCATACAAACTGAACGGTATCCAACGAACCTACTACAGTATTGATTCAGAATGTGACATTGAAGGCAACCCTATTGATGATCTACCCCCAGAAGTACTGCACCAAACCAATCGCCCTGGCATGCCACTACACGAATTAAAACTTAAAGAGGGTGCCATCGTGATGTGCCTGCGAAACATGTCAAGGGAAGTTTGCAACGGAACAAAACTTCAAATATTGAAGTTTCACAATTACCTTCTTGACTGTAAAATATTGGTTGGTCCAGGCATTGGCAAGAAGATAGCCCTACCACGCATTAAACTTCGTGATACATCCAATCCAGCAATCTTTTGCCTTCAAAGGTTGCAGTTCCCAATTACACTGGCATATGCAATGACCATTGATAAGAGCCAGGGACAATCATTGAACAGAGTCGGATTGTCTTTTCAAACACAATGTTTTGCTCATGGCCAACTGTATACTGCTATGTCCAGACCGCGCAATGTAAACTACCTTACTGTGTTGACAACAGCAGACGATCAACCGCAAAACCAACATTTCCAATCAACGCAAAACATACAAAATGTCGTATGGCCTGAGGTTTATCATTAACCATTTTCATAATATTATTAAATCTACAAATAATAACATTTCTGATAATTTAACTCACCACCAGACACGCAGCAATGAATACCTATCATCAACAGCCTACAATCCACACAATATCGTTTGGCCTGATATATTCCCTTACAATGGTTCAATTTCAACTACTAGCGAAAAGACTTTTTTTTGTTTTCGCTCAAGACAAATGTAATTTTACTATGAAATTTTTATCTAGTCAATTCGGAGACTGAAGATGTGTTTTGCCACGCGAAAGAATTTTTTTTTGTTTTCGCTCAAGACAAATGTAATTTTACTATGAAATTTTTATCTAGTCAATTCGGAGACTGAAGATGTGTTTTGCCACGCGAAACGAACCCTGGTGATTTGATATATAGATGGGCGTACTGGACTCTCACTGGATACGTGATTGTGTCGATCCGCTAACTTCGGTAGTTTCTGTAGCCAATTGTACCACGGCGCCAGTAGCGGGAGTTTTATGCGTCCATGATGGTCGTGATATATACGAGGTGTCACACCGAAAAGTTGACCGTCACAGGAGGTTTTTTTTTTTTTAAGATTGCATATTGTGAAAGTATGACGATCTATATATCCGACCGGAATATATGCACGCACATCCGATATACACACATATCCGACCAACCAAAGAATTGCAGAATTCTACGGAAAAGATGGTGCAAAATGTACTGCTAAAAAAGTCGAAAAAGTCTTTAAGACGTAGATTTTTGTACCTCAAAGTTCCCCTAGCTGCACAGTACTGTGACGAAACCCCTTAATGGGGGTGTGGGGGCTTGCCCCCACAAAAAGGGGGTCTGGGGGAATCCCCCAGTGGAATGCACGCAGAACCGTAACAGCCAAACCGCATTCTGAAGGAAGGGACAGTGCCGAAAGGGGGCCTGAGGGGGAGCGCTCACATCATACAGCCGAAGGGGGACCCCGCCAGGGGGACCCCTTCGGCTCCACGGCAACGCGCGCTAGTTTTCATTAGAACGTAAAGGGGGTCCACATTTTCACCCCCTGTCTGTCCACCAACGGTGTCCCTTCTTTTCCCAAAACAAACATACACACCAACGTTATTGAGCATCCTCTATCGGTTTGACCAAAGGTTGTGTATATATGATAGTTCAAACGCTTTGACCCAAGAAGATTTCACTTGGAAAATACCTCTAGCATCTGTTTCGCAATGAGGCTCACATCTGTATTATGCAAGCCGGCTAGGGATCGGGGTAGCATCAAATCTCTTGCACTCAATGTATACTTCAAGCAACCAGACTTCGGCATGAAAGACTATGAAATCCTGAGTAGAGCATCTGCTTTCTTGTTGGCTGTTGATCCACCAGATCCCAAAACAAGCAAAGGGCCTTACGGACATCTCGAAAAGAATGAACGTGATAGACATATTAAACTTCATAAGCAAGAAAACAAGTACACACCAGCTGGGGGGGAAGGCAATCGAGAGCTGAAAGACCTTGGATGGCTGGAATTTGCTCCACGAGAGGTTCGTCCAACAGTACATTGTGTTTGCTCCAGTCACGTACTTGCGCCTTTTTTGTGGAAGGATTATTACCCACAGGACTGGCTGAGCAAAGTGAAACAAGAACACTGGTAAGAGACAATTGATTTTCATCTTGTGAAACGCTATTTCAAAAGCGATATTGCCCTAAAGAGTTCTGCTAGCACGTACTCCTTGGAAGTCTTTGACAGGGATAGCAAAGGAGAGTCCCTTGGTAGATTTGCGTTAAATCCCTATCCGATTCATCATCCAGAAGGGAGGGATGTCGCATTGATCCATCTAAAGCAAGAAGAAGAAAGCCTAAGAATCATGGAGAACCTCGGTGTCCAAATCCATCATCTTCGAAACTTTGATGAAATTTACGAAAAAGGTGACGAAGTTGTGTTTGATGGTTACGTGGTGGCAGAGCCAAACAAAGCAGATAGGCAAGAGCTTTCACAGGTTGCGACCAAGGAGGAGGCAACAAGCCTTGACGATGAAGATACTCGCGTCTTCTACCCTTATCGGGAAACTGGGAAACTCGCATTCCACACTCAGGATCGCTTCTTTGCTACAACAGAAAAGCCGCTGCCTGAAGGATTGTGTGGTGGGCCGGTCCTGGATGGCAGTGGTCTAGTGTGTGGTATCGTGGAAGGAATTGTCAACAAGAATCATTCGAACAAAGATATTGCTGGAAGTGCAGCTTTTATGCCAAATTTTTTGATAGGACCTTTCGTTGAATTTGCCGAACGATTCATGCTACAACGGATATTGCCAAGGGGACTTTTTCAAAAGGCAGTAACAGCAAAGGCAACTAACTCTCTTGGTGGCGGAATTTTTCAAAAGAATGAAGAAGGGAGCTTCCAACCGGGAACAACTACGGCTTGGGAGGAAGCTTTTGATCGCGCTGTTGAGCAATTGAAAAAAAATCATACAAAAGAAGAGGTGGATGCCATTCTGAACACAATCCGAGAAGAGAGAAAGGAAGTTCTTGACATTCTTGATAAGGAAGGTGGGGATCTTGATGACGTTGCCCAGCGTGTAAGGAGAAGGACCATGCAAATTCGCGAGTTGATTCATGAAGAATATCGACAAGGTCAAAGTTGAGAATCCTTGATGGTGCTGCTTCAATTTCTCAACCAGAATTTGGAACTTCTAAATAAGAAATGCTACTGGATCTCCAGTTCTTGGTCTGTTCGAGTCAATGATTTGAGCCCATGGTGTGTAGCTCACCGTAGCATCTTTCGCAATGCTTCAACAACTACAGATAGAAACTCAAAGTGTTTGTCTAGTAATACTATCTCCACCATCGCCATTGGTCTCTTTTTTGTTCAGTGTTCAATCATTATAATTTAACAGTATTATCTAACACACAATCAGCCGAATTAGCTCAGTCGGTAGAGCGCACGACTCTTAATCGTGTGGTCGTGGGTTCGATCCCCACATTCGGTGATTATGTTTTTCGATATGAGTTTTTTCAAAAGTAACGGTCCGAGAAAGTGATCACTTGCAACGGCTCATTTTGAACATCACCTCAAAACTTTTGTTTTCGTTGACGCGCTCCATCGTCAAACCTTGAGTATGCCATAACGGACAGTCGAAATTACAAAAGACACCAAGTAACTCTATTTTTGAAAGTTTTCCATGTTGCCGGCTTTGCAACCCAGAGACTCCTATGTCGAGGAATCGAAGCCTTTGGCAATGCAAGTCGTTGAAGTCCCAACTTCAGAGCGAATAGGTCGATGCCCAACGCTCAATGCTATCGAAGGTAAGTGCTCGAACTTTAAAATATTGTTCATTGGTTTCTTTTGACTGATTCATACGGACCGCTTGTTGCACATTTTGTAGAGCTCTTAACAATGCTATTGCACCAAAGGAGCGAAGTTTCGCACTAGGCCTCGCTTTGAAAACTTTTTCTCACCATGCTGTTAGCTTGCATGATTACGAAATGAGTCTCGGAGCGGATAAAAGCCTCTGCTTGAAGCTAGGGTATGTGGCTATGAGGACCCCATTGCATACCGACGAGATAGTCTTGATCTGCGAATGTATATTGCAGCTGTACAAGTGCTCCCCTGAATACCGCACCCGTTCTTTTCGAACTATTGGGGCCTCTGAACTTTTCCCTTTGCTGGTGCAGGTTTGGAGATCTTGTCTTTCGATGCTTGAGGAGTCTCATAATGTTCAGGCATCGCTGCGGCCTGTGGTACAAATATTCCGTGTCTACGCAAGGCTTGATCTTGCAAAACCATTCTTGATACACTATGATCAAGGAAAATGGCTTGGGCAGATCATCAGGATCATTGAGCTGTACCTAAAAGGACTTTCGAATCTAGTCTGCCTTGATATCGTCACTGAGTTGACAGGATTGATCAAAGATGTTTCGTTTCGCTCTGCGGAGTCAGAAAAAGAAGCCCTTCTTTTCTTGGAGGGGGGAGCGCTTCGCCGTATTCTTTTTTCATCCTGCGAAAAAAGCTTCGTCTTAACCCCAAAAATGTCGGAAATGATCACAGCCATCATATGGAATTTTGTACTTGAAAAATCCATTCGCAACACATTATTGTATCAAGAAGGCAGAGAGAACTATTCAATTGTGGACTACCTTGCAGACTTACTCATTGAGAATGTCGAAGACGTGGAAGGCAAACAATCCACAACTATACTAAAGCTCAAGAGAAATGCAATAAGTGCGATTGGCAATATTTTGCTTGATCCAGGGAATCATATACTGGTCAGTCAGAGCGACAAGGTTGCAAGGAGTCACACAATTCTTCAAGTTCTTTTTGCTCTAGTTGAGAAGGATTCTGATTCGATTGTGCGGCGACGAGCAATGCGTAGTATTCGATGTCTGGCCACAGGTGGAAGTCCTCAGACACTGGTTCTCCTTGGGCGCGCAGATATAATTTCGTTTCTGGTTATAACAATCGCGCGAAACATTTCACAGGACGATGAGAATGATAGAGATACTCAAATGCAGGCATTTCAGACGGCAAGTGCCATGACTACGGAAATGAGAGATACCGATTGGCCTCGTCTGGAAACGGCATTACACCAAAGGATCGAAACAACAACCGACCCCAAACTCATACTTGGGGCATGCCGCTGCTTGGCAGACTGCGTTGTAAAGAGTCCCTGGAGAAGAGGATCTTCATGCTTCTCTGATATGTTTTGGAAACGGTTGGAAACCACAGCATCTACATGTGAACAGGCTCATAACTCTATTGCCAAGTTAATACATGAACTTGCAAAGCTGGAAGGAAGGCAAAATGTTTCCCGACAAAGGGAACCTAGTTGCTTGACGTGCACTTCCGTTGTCAAGACTATTGCTACATTGGTTTCAGCACCGGGTGGAGAGAGAGAGGCATCTCGAAACGAGGCTCTTGAAGCTGTTCTGATCCTGGCGGGAAGTGATGTGAATAAGCGCCCTTTAGCCGAGAGCGAGGACCTTCTTTCAGGGCTGGTGAATCTTTGTCTATTGCAACCTGGAATAGGAAACAAAGAGGAGGCAAAGAAACTCATACTAGAGCTGGTACCTGAGTTGTAGAGCAACTAATAACAGAGCAAAAGCCCTTAGCCTGTGACAAGCGAGAACCAGTCATCTATTCTTGGCCGATTACAGACCTGACTTTGCTTTTCATCCCATCAAGCTCTGCTTTCGTCACAAGACAATTTACAGAATCTCCGCGACAGCGCCACATTACAACCCAAAATTTCTTGATGTAATCATCCTCGAACCCTTTGAGGTACACAACAAAAGAGCCCATTGTTAGAGAGCGAGCAGCTTCAGCGAAGGCACGTGAGAAACTCTCCAATGGAATGGTCTCCGTTTGTAGACAAGTTTCGAAATCTTTTAATTCTAGCCCTATCTTGCGTTTCTTCATGTGTGGTGCAACAAAGTGAACGCCATCTTGAGATATACGATAGTCCACTTCGCACTCCTTGTTGTTTCGAACAAACCCTTTCACCCCACTTGTAACAACTGTAATTCGCTCCTGCAGTCCCTGATCAATTAACTTTCTTACAGTCTTTGTGATAAAATATAGAACCTTGGAGTCGCCGCAAGCTCTACCCATGTACTGGCCCTCGTCAAAAGTGTCTGAGGCAAGTCCATAATAATCTTTAAACAGGGATGTTAGTCCATTGCAACATCAAAGGAGCCCAATTCGAACTCGCAGTTAAGATTACCTTTCAACGGTTCAAAGATGTCCTTCGGTACAGGAATAAAATCGTCACGGCCAAGCGTGGGATGCTTCTTCCCATCTTTGTCAGCGAGGTAGTACTTCTTTACATGACCACGCACCGCAGCCGAGACATCTTTTTCGTCCGAGATCGCGTTTTTCCCTTCGCTTGTATTAATGAGCTTCTTTTCATTGCCATCTATCTCGTTTTCTTCGACTGGATGAGTTGAATCCAACTTGGTTCTTTTCAGAAGAGGTTCTCCAGCTTCTCCTATATCATTGTTATCCGTTTGCAGCTCTTCCTGGAGCATTTGAAAAGTCTTTTTGGCACGGGAGCTTATAGGAGCCGTCTTTCTTAGCAACGCAACAAAAAAGCCTCCAGTGTCCATGTCGTGAGGCAAAACTCGCATACAATGCTCGAGATGAAATAGCGAAACTTCTTCTGCTGTTGGTGGGAAGCAACTCCTGCGGACGCGCTTCTGCATGTGCAATGGCACTTCCTCAAAACGACTATATTGATTCAATCCTGCCATTTGTGCCATTTTCATCAACTCTACATCGTCCATAGACAGTGGTTTGAATTCATCCTTGACAGGAACTCTCTCAATGGGCAAATCTTCGACCGGCATGGACTCCGCCTTTCCCATTCCGTTAAAATCCTCTGTAACTTTTGCCCTTTCAGGGATTGTATCTTCTCCATCATTTTGCTGCTCTTCCCATTCCTTTCGTCGTGCTTTCATCTTGTCATTATTCTTCTTCATTCTATCCTTGATTTGCCGTCTGCTTTTCTCTTCACTGAGTACTCGCCATGTAGCCAAGCCCCGTCTTGCAAGCAACCCCGGTAGTTCACTTCGTCTATCTACCAGCTCAAGGCTACCTTCCGACGCACGCAGGACTTCAGCAACAACTGACTCATTTTCGATCGGATTCATTGAACAAGTAGAATAACACAAATATCCTCCAACCTTTGTCAATCTGGCCCCTTTCAATGCGATACTAAGCTGTAATGCATGCAATCCATATGCATTAAGCGAGTTCCATTTCTTCCAAACTCCTGAAAAATGAAATAGACAAGACACAGGGTGAAACAACCTGTTGAGTAGTGTAAACTGGAGTCAGTGTGACCAACCTGGATTTTTCCTAGATGTCCCGTCTCCAGAGCATGGAACATCACACAACACTCGATCAAACATTCCTTCTGTTGGGTTGTCTTCCGACTTGACCAAAGGAAAAAACTGTGCATCGCAATTGGTGACAAAGACAGCAGGACTATTAATTCGGCGCAATTGATGCACAAGCATGTATGCTCGCTTGTTGTCTGCATCGTTTGCGACAACGCAGCCTGCAGGTTCGCCTGGGACGAGTCAGCTTTCAGAAAATAATCTTGATGGATATGAAATTTTGATACTCACTATCTGTTGGCCTAGCAGGAAGATTGATGATCTCCAAGAGCTGCGAAGTCTTCGACCCAGGAGCAGCACACATGTCAAGGACTAGATTGTTTCTTTCCGGGTTCAAGACCACAGGTGGGAGCATGCTAACTGTTTCTTGTCGCGTAACAAAACCAGCTTCTGTCTGAACCTTAAGCCATTCATGAAACGGGTTAAGGCTTGCATTTCGACGGATCGTTTGGCGATCTAAACTTAATTGATAGGCGAAGGGGACGAACGGGATCTTCTTGGCCGGGGAGATCATTTTTTTCTCTGGTCGCAAGTCCAGCTCACGAATCCGACGTTCGCCGCCCTTCGGCAAGACTTCTATCTCCATCTTCTTGCCAACGAAGTCCTCCAATTCTTTCTCGAGACGTTGGCGTAGGCCTTCATCAACATCGCTCCCGATTCTGAAAGAAGCGGGCAATGTTGACTTCATGCTTGTCAACCACCGCTTCCTTTCCTCTTCTTTCAATTCATTTGTTTCACACTTCACAAAGCTGCCTGTTTCAGAATCAAAATATTCACCATGAATACCTTGACAAGCATAAAATGCTTCAAGTTTGAAATTTCCAGATGCAACCAAGGAGTAGGGATCCTTTGATTCTCCGTACTTCGAGGGATCAGCAGGCTTTCGCACGTTTGGTTTTCCTGAGTGCTTGTTCTTTCTGTTCCTCTTCCAATTTCGTCCCATTTTCTCGCCGAAGATTGATACAATGGGTAAGCCAAACAAAAGAAAGATCGACTATGGCTTCCGACAGTAGCGAGTTTTTCTTTTTCCTAGTTCCTTGAATGGCCGACAACAAGAGAAGCTTGACTAGTTCGATCACAGCCCTCTACGCATGCCGTACGGACACCACTTCTCCAGCAAGCTAACCAACACCCACCAGACATCTCAATGAAGTCCTCCTACCAATAATAAATTGATTCGGCATGCCTCTAACCAGCTTCAGGCTAGCTAAACAAACTTTGAGCCATTGAAGATCGCTAGAGAATTCTCGGGTATCAGAAACCACAGTCCATGCTTTCCGCAATATGCTGATACAACTGTTTTTTTTTAACGAACAGCTATCTCTATCCAAGTAGACTCCAGCTGAAAGCAACCAAAGCTTCCTCTTGGCAAACTTTGAAACTTCCTGTTGAAATGAGGAGGACAATACTCTTTTGGACGAACAAAATGATCCATTAATCCTTGACAAGAAGGTGTGGTTCATAGAGTGATTGGTATGTAGAACAGATTCAAAACTTGGTTCTCTCGGCTCCATCCTCTCAAGAAGATATGGTGCGTCATTCCATCGACGAAGTATGAGGAGACATACTTCAAACGATCCCAAGAAATCTGTCCTTCAGGGCAGCCACAGTAAAAAATTCACAGTGGCGCTACCTTCCTCACCCGCCCATTCGAGCTTGCGCATCGCCTAAATTCCTCAACCCTCTCACATTGCTACCTCCAGAAGGCCTACCTGGTGCGCTGCCCCTGTAGGAGGAACCGCCGTTCCTATTTCCAAACTGCATAGACCAATACTTTAGAGTAAGATCTCACTCTATCCAATTTCACAGAGCGCCTTCAAAATTATCCTTACCGTCGATCGCGACTCGATCCGTTGTGGAGGGTTCGTTATGGAACCGAAGAATACAGCAACAAAATCGACCACCCCTTGGAGAAAGTCCATTATCATTCTGGTGAAAGGCTTTCGTCCCCCGACTGTTCCATCTCGAGCAACGTATGGCATGGTTCCTGCTGATCTTCTCTATAGCTAGTTCACTTCCCTTGGTAATCTTTGTTACAGCGAGGTGGTTTGCATGACTACTTGACAACTACAGTAGGAGAGTTTCGGTTCTTCCGACGGTTTTTTTTAACGCTCCAGTCGTAGAATTTCCAGGAAAAACTACTCGTAGCTCGACATGTTCGAACACCAAAGAAGAACAACCACTTCCCTAAAAGCTAGTATCACTGGAATGATGATCTCAACGACATTTCAAAGCATGTTTCCACTTGTGAGAGGACTGAGATCCCCGGCGTTACGTTTTCAAAGAGATGTGGCGAGAAGCGTTCGAACCAGTGTGGAACCAGGGAATAAGGAAAGACTGGCTACAATCCGCCTTTACAGGTTGCTACAGCGGGCTGTTGTATCGTTTGCGGCCGTTAATCCCAGTGATCCTATTCTCCTGCAACCACCTATAGAAGCTACGCATTGGGGCCGTCATATGATGTTTCGCCTACCCGACTCGTCAGAAGTCACAAATGCGGAAGAATTGTTTCGGCTGTTCCACTTCTGGAATGACGACACGAACGAATGGTATTTTTCTGTTGTTGGCGAGAGTGGGCATAGAGTTCCACCTCTGCTGTCCGAGACTTGCTGGACTACCGCAGAGAATCTAAAAAATGCTATTAGGACATTTAAGACAGATTACGACGGCGCAAACTCAACCACCTTGACAAGACTGGCCATTCGAGCCCTGCAGATACTTGAAGAGCAGAAGGCAATGTGGTCCCACTCGTCTTGCCAGACAACGGAACAAATTCGTGTCACAGCGACCAGTCGGTGTATTGGAACGTCAGATCCCACTTCACACTTTCCTCCAGCTGCTTTTTCTACTGGGCTCCAAAGCAAGCATCGATTTGCATATCGTATTCGGATTGAAAACTTGTCAGATCAGTACGTTCAGTTATTGGGCCGCCATTGGCATATCAGCGAAGAGGAAGGCGGCAACGATCCTGTTGTTGTGGACGCTCCTGGGACAGGAGCTGTTGGGCAATTACCGGTATTGAGACCTAATCAGGTTTTTGAATATATCAGCGGTACTGACTTGGCCAAATCAAAAGGAGAAATGAAAGGACACTTTTACATGATGAAAGTCTCTGAAGATGCAATTTCCCTCAATTCTGGTGACGAAGTCGACATACCCCAAGATACGGAATATTTTGAAGCCGTAGTAGCCCCGTTTCCGTTGCTAGCGGCGTAATTGTGTATGGAACCCTCGAGACACAATAAGTCAAGACTCCCCCATCTCAGCAATCATGTCAGACGTTCCTACCATTAGCTTCAGTTTGACCACATTGGTATGAAACTGACGCGGATATCAATAATAATAGAATGCAATCGAGGGCGTTGTGCGTTCTGGTAGCGAATCCTAGTTGCTGTTTCTGGTTTTGTCACACTTTTTAGCAATGAAAATTTCGCCTATCCACTGTTTCCCAACTCTCGATTTCTCGTATTCTGGTGATATGTTTTCGTGTGGCATGGATTTTTTGATGGTGACAAATGGCCTACTTTAGTATAACTATGGTGGCCTTGAAGAGGACTCTTGATATGGATTTCCACGTAGCATGGGTTCATTAGCGTTTGCCAGGTACGGGTCAGGTGGCCATACCTGTGGTGTAGGATATCGTGGTCTCACACCGTCAGGCGCCAACGGTAGATTATTTGGTGAAAGTGGTGATTGATAGTTCGTCGACTCTTCCTTCTGGTAATGATTCGTTTTTTTCTCCGCATCCTGGATAGTTTGAAGAATAGATAATGGTATTTGGTGTAGGGGCAACAATGGACAATCCTTTGCTCTGTAGGGTGGGTCGATACCCAATCGCGTGCTTGTGTCAAAGTTCTCTCTCATCATGAAGCAATCGTATGCCCGGGCTGCAGCAGCATGTTCAGCGAGAGTCTTTCTCTTATACCACACCAAACCGTGCCGTTGTTCGAAGTTATCTCCGTATTTCCCTGCCAGGAATGCTTCGTGTGTAATGGGACAAAGGAAAATTGATGTGAACCTGGAAACCAGTAGAATTGACGAAGATAAGAGGCATTTTGAGTTCTAGATGGGAATGGGACAGCAAGACATGGGTTCGACCTGAAGCCGAGGGTCGCATGCGGACTCACATGAGTTCGTGGCTTTTGCCACCATCGTTCCAGGTCAAATACTGTTTATTGGACAGCTGCGTTTTGCGTGGTTTCTTCCCATAGAGAGCGCACATCGCAGCTTTGGGTATGGTGTCACATGTCGGTATATCGGTGGGCTTCCAGAACTTAGCCATCGGTAATGTGGATTGTTCTGTCCCGAAGTTGTTTCCGGCACCATTCCCCAAGGAGGTGGGGAACATACCTGCTTCGTCACACTTCCGAAACGAATTTGTGGATGATGTACTTTCTGAAACCATCGTAGCATCAGTGTTGATTCCAATCCTATCATTCCAGCTTTCATGGGTCGGATGCGACTCAGCGGTCGCACTGGTCTCAACAGTCATGGACATCTTGTCATTAACTCGCTGCTTTTTTATTTTGCCTTTTCCCTTTGATATTGAAAGTTCTTGGAGTCTCTTTCGGGGAGTGTCGACGTTTTGTTGGTCGGAGTCTGTCATTTCTGTACACAACGATCCCGTCCGGCTCTCTTGCCACGAATCTGGAATTGACATGTTAGTTGAAGACCCATCTTGAAATGAGCGACTACCCCCAAGGCGATCCGAAAATGGAACGAACGGAGAGTATCTCCAACCTGTTCGATTTGTAAACGTGAGTTCGCGGGAGGGACAGGGCAGGATCGGTCTCAGGCATACTTCCAGGGGATGAAAATCTCGACGATCCCGAACTGGTCCATAGTCTTCGTCCGCTATAGATTTCTTGTCGTCCATTGCCTCTCCATATAGAAACGCTAATGATGTTTAAAGATGCAGCCAGCTCCAATGTCGATATTCTCCTGTCCTTCCATTTCGCTCTGATTCGTGATCAGAAATTGAGAAACTTGTTGACAGCATCCCGACCCCTTCGAGCCCAACGTTCGAACTGCAGTACCAAAGTTGTAAAGCCTGCTCCCGCGTGCGCGTATTACTCATGGACCAGCAAGTAGAAATGACAATGCTGCTTCCAAGTATCTCACTCCACAGAAAGTCTCAGTGAATCAAAACGATACCCCTTCACCATGGAGATTGAACCAGACGCCACCTCTACCTCTATTTCCAGTGGCGGATCAGACGATTCACCTGCTACTTCAGCTCCACCTCTGATACCTCCTCCTACAATTCCGAATGCAGTGAACTATGCTGGCGGGGATTCAGACATGACAGATAGGCGCTACAATGACTTGGAAGCCTGGTTGTCAAAACTCTCGATGGGAACGCCATTGGCAGAAAGCGAAGTTAAGAATCTCTGTGACATGGCGCGAGAAGTCCTGTTGAATGAGTCAAACGTTCAGCCTGTCCCTGCTCCAGTCACTGTCTGCGGTGATATTCATGGCCAGTGGCACGATTTGATGGAGCTCTTTCGGATCGGTGGTAGTGCACCAGACACAAATTACTTATTCATGGGCGACTATGTGGATCGAGGATACTATTCTGTAGAGACTGTCACTATGCTTGTTTGTCTCAAAGTGCGATACCCGGATCGAGTCTTTGTGCTGAGAGGAAATCATGAATCTCGTCAGATTACGCAAGTTTATGGCTTTTATGACGAATGCGTTAGAAAGTATGGCTCAGCAAATGTCTGGAAGCTGTTTACCGATCTTTTCGACTATTTTCCCCTCACAGCTTTGGTAGAACATTCCATCTTTTGTTTGCATGGAGGATTATCCCCATCGATCGATACCTTGGACCACGTGCGGCAACTGGATCGAGTACAAGAAGTTCCTCATGAAGGACCAATGTGCGACTTATTGTGGAGTGATCCTGACGATCGAAGCGGTTGGGGGATCAGTCCACGAGGTGCTGGTTTTACGTTTGGAATGGACATTTCCCAGCAGTTCAATGAGCGAAATGGTCTATCGCTGGTGTCGAGAGCTCACCAGCTGGTCATGGATGGATATAACTGGTCGCATGACCAAGCAGTGGTCACAATTTTTTCTGCCCCAAATTATTGCTACAGATGTGGTAATCAAGCAGCCATAATGGAGGTGGACGAATCCCTTGAGAAAACGTTTTTGCAATTTGATCCGGCACCCAGGAGAGGTGAACCACATTTGGGAAGGAAAACGCCGGAGTACTTTTTGTAGACACAGAGAATCTCTAAAGTATAGAGAATGTAGTCCTGATTTCTCCGAATACATCAGCGATAGTAAGATTGCAACTACTATTCGAGTGTCTAGTACGTTAATTGACTTTCTTGCTATAGGAAAGTCCGAGCAAGCCCTTTTTGAACAACTTCTCCTCGTAGTGGGCTCTTCCTGCCTTCAACAAATTCCATGATCGGTATATGTCACGGGCTCGCCGTGACGCTTTGGTGCCAAACTGGTCAGTGCCATAAGGAATACTCTCCAGATGGAAGCGATCCGAGGGAGAAAGGTCGTACTTCTTCATTAGCGCTTCACCCAAGTCGGAGCCTCGAATAGGACCAGTAGGATCTCCCACCAGGTGATCTAACTTCAAACCCTCTAGTAAATAATCCCCATATCGTGTTAGAAATTTTCCTCGTTCACTCTCCGTAGTGTACTCGTCAGCAATATCGCGGATTGCGCCAAGATTCACGAGACGTTCCAATTGACGAGAGTAGTCCAACTCCCAAAATGGATGATCGGCATCTTTCTTTTCTGCTCGCAATTGTTGTAGGAACACCTCTGCGGCTGTTTCGTCACGGATGCTATCCCAGAAAGTATCAGACTCGTCTTTTGATTGGGGAGGTGATTCAAGAAGGGCTTTTCGGGTACTGTTCATGTCAACCTTGGCTAGACCAGTCTGGGGAGTTAAAGTTGTTACGTAATCCTCAAGCCAGTTCTGTAACAAGCAAGCAGAGGCAGATAAGTCTGCGATAGGAAGACGAATATCAGGAAGAACATGCAGCGAAGTGTACGAACCTTGAAACCTTTTTGCTCATCGACAGACCACTCCTCGTAGGGCACCTCAAGTTGTCTTGTTCTCCAATCTTGTAGCTGGGTCGTTAATTCCAAAATCTTGTCATCGAAGCCTGATGAGCTTTTTGACTTTCGATCCTCGTCAGTATTCCATCCACCCAGGGTAGCCAAGAGAGCATCCATATCGTCCTCAACATTTTCAATACTACTATCACCGTTCTCCAATGATGATTCTTCCTCGCCGAAAAGGGTTTCTGGGAACAGAGCATGTCGGGCCATAACAATATCACGACCACGGCCCATCAGGTTTGGCGAATCTCCTTCGAGTAATTCCAACCAAGTTTCTTCAGACATTCCCAATACCCGCTTTGCAATCCAATGGTCCAACGCTGTGGAAGCACCTACAGTCCATTGCCTGTACGCCACAGCCTGTAAGCGATGGGTCCAGCTAATCATCCCTTCAAAAGCTCTCTGATCCTCAGTGTACAACATGGATATGTCAGCATCCCCAGAATCCTTCCTCTGCTGAGTAAATGGGATAGCAGATGGATAAACAGTCTCTGCTCGGTTCTCGGCATCTTTATCCGCGAAAGCATGTCCGGTGACGCTTTCGGCTCTCGTCCGACTTCGAGTCTTTTCCTTGTAATCCTCTTGCTGCAGTAATTCTTCTACTTTGTCCAGTGCCTCTTTCTCGCTCATCGTTTCGGTTCTCATGAGTTGATACTGCTTCACGGCAACAGCATACGCCCTATTCATAATTGCACTCTTGGAACCCATAGCAGAATCAATCTTGGGAGCCTTTTTTGATCCCAGCAAACGTCGATAGTATTCTGTCCCAGAGGTGGGCTCCCCACTGTTCCCTTGCCGTTTTTTCTCATTGAGGTATTTTCGGGCCAGATGATCCATCGGGCGATGATCCTGTATATACTTATTAAGAGCCTTTCTGACATCCTTTTTCGGCATGAAAGGCTTGAATGGAGAGGGTGGGTTCAGAGTGAGTATCTCATATTCAGCTGGATAGTCGTGGATCTTGGACCCTCTTGGAACATGCCAGCGGATTCGTTTAATGTCTGTTGGATCCTCTTGCAAATGTTGATTCATTTCTTCAATTTCTTCATTGCTACGATAGATCCCAGTCTGGACAGCCTATGTGGGGAAAAGAAAGCGAGTGTATGGACGCAAGTTAAACAAACAAGATGTTGGACAGACAACAGGAATGGATGGTTTTGAACGTGTACCTTCTGAATGTAAGTCACCAGGTCTGGGGTGGGGTACTTGAGAATTCTTTTTTGTCCATAGTGCGTTGAGACAGAGCCTCTTCCCAATGTAGTTCGAGTCGAATGCATCTTGGTTGATTCGGTGAGGTGGGAGAAACAGTATTGTTGGTTTTCAACAGAGCATCCTGCTGGTTTTTCGTCACCATGATCCCCAACAACCAACTCCACACCACACAAACAGAAGACTGAGTGAATGTCCCGCACGTGTCGTAGTGACAGTACTGTACCATATAACTATGACACGTAGAGACATGCGTCCTCTTTCTGGCTCGAAGTGGTCAGACGCAGGTCCAGACAGTCGTCCATTGTCATCACTAGACTTGTATCGACAGAACACATGGTCAAGAGATTTCAATCATTGACGCAAGGACCAGGAAGTCTCTTTCGCATCGACGATGACACTTTCATTTTTTCGGTTCTGGGAGGAGGATGAAATCGAGGAACGACAAGATGGTTTCCTCTTCCTGACAAATGACTGGAAAACAGAGGACCAACCAATAATGTTGCGTTCGACCGAAGCTGTGCTAGCAAGCCTGTATCCTTCGATGGAAAAGAACTGCATCGTCAACGAAGTAGGGCACATGGGCAATCGAGAGCCACTATTGGGTGTCATCGAAAAACCCGATCCCGAGAGCTCAGTGGATGAACACGCTGACGCTGACCAACCAGGGACCAATCGAGAGAGGGGGTGTAGCGAAGATATCCTCCCAGAATACGAGCCGTATCAGCTTTTGGTTCGGAACGACAAACTGACTTGTCAGATACACTTGGCTGTTGAGGACATGCAACTGTGCCGTCATCGTCTAAGGCAAAAGCAGAGTGCTCGCAAAGAGACAAATCAAAAAGAGCCTAGTCTTGTTCTACTCATCCGAGTCTTGAATTCTGTCAGAGCGTTATGCCCACACCTGCTCCCCGTCCTTAATCATCCTAGGAGAAATGACAAAAGCTTACGGATTAAGAGCACTGAGTGGAAGAAGAAAAAGACAGCAATGTGCTGGATCCTTGGAAGAGAAGCGTATGATATTGCTTCAGTGAAGCACTGCAAGACTATTCATAATCGCATCTCTTTAATTTTGAAGGGGTACATTGATGTTGCTCTAGCTGAGGAAATCTCAAATCACATTCTTGGAGATCCTGACTTTTGGGAAAACCGATGGATTGAAGAATTGAAGAAGAGGGCAACACCACGTATTCTCAATCCTTTAGCAATCTTGTCGGAAAAATGCGATGCAAATACTATTGTTAGTATGGGTAAACAGTGCGACCAAGATTTACTACTGGATAGCAAGCAAAGCTCGTCCAGTATTGATCAGAGCTACCACCAAGTCATCAACAAACTTCGTGTCCGAATTCTGGCTTTGCTCAAGAAGAGATTTCCAAAGGCGAGGTGCGAATCCAGTCGATACATTACCCAGACAATCTGCTGTTGTCTACTCGACAGCTTTCTCGTGTTTGTCTCTCATTTCTCTTCTCTCTATTATTTGCGTTTCAATCAGGCTGAGTACGTATGGTAGCTGTCTATCGAATCTCTCGCTCGGAGTTGGTGCGGATGTTGACCTCTCTTTGTGGATCCCTGAGGCTGAAGAGGCCAAGAAGAAATTTCAGAATGGCCACATCAACGAAGAAACATACCGACGGAGCCTGAAAAACTATGTTTACCAAGTCTTTCGCATCCTCCGAATAAGAGAAAATGAATTCAGGAATATGATAGCAATCACACGGGCGAGGGGTGAGTGCATTTGATATTGGAAAGTTGGTGTATTGTACGTTCCGTTTCTTATTTGGTTGACTAGTACCTGTTGTCAAGGGGACGAAACTGAACG
Organism: Cylindrotheca fusiformis; assembly: GCA_019693525.1. Taxonomy (NCBI): domain Eukaryota; phylum Bacillariophyta; class Bacillariophyceae; order Bacillariales; family Bacillariaceae; genus Cylindrotheca; species Cylindrotheca fusiformis. Next base: position 15,715 of record JAAMXS010009449.1, on the reverse strand, counting down.
CTAGGAATCCACATTCGCCTGATGGTTCTCTCAAGTGAGTCTCAAATTGGTTGTATAGCGTAGAGATGATTCGGTTTTTCGGAATCCTCTAACCTTCATTCGTAGTTTCGACATTTGTTTCTTGAATGACATAGCCGTTGCAAACTCTAATTTGTTGCGAGAATATTCGCTCGTGGACTCTCGGGCAAGAAGCCTGATGATGGCTGTCAAGAAATGGACAAAGGATATGAACATAAACTCTGCAAGAGACAATACAATTTCTTCCTATGCATGGATGAATTTGTGTATTTTCTATCTGCAGTGTCTGGGATTCGTTCCGAATCTCCAAAGCCGTAAGCTAATGAAAGATCTCGGTGTCACCGCTGACCCAGAGGGCAATTATTGGCACTTTGTGGACAATTTGGATACTTTCACGTTGAAATGGAGCAAACTCGAGGGAGGGGGCACTTGGAAGCAACCATCTGAATTGCGAAATACACCAGTATCGGTCTTACTCTACGGGTTCTTTGAGTTTTACAGCAAACGTTTTCCTTCTGCTCTGTTTGCAGTCTCAATAAAGCATGGTGCAATCGTTTTGCCGAAGCTAACATCCCCCAAAGTCTCAGAGTTCTTTTCTATTGAAGATCCGTTTGAGACTTACGATTCGCACTGCCCTCATGACCTTGGCAATCCTGCTGGGGATGATGGAGTCAGATACATCTTTCAGTGCCTCCGAGATGGTGAAGATCATGTCAGAGGCATACTGTTGGGAACCGCCAAGAATCGCACAACATTGTGGCCAGGACCTGACAACGCTGAGCGAGGAACGTCGAAAGCTATCGTGAGAAAAGGAGATACAAAGGCGAAACGCTCGGAATCTGCGGTTCCAAGCATAACTCTCGAGATTGCTGTCCCTAAGCCAAAGAATCATCAGCCTAATGGCAAGAAGCAACCGAATGATAGCCGTGATCGCGGACCGAACCCACAACAAAGGCGTGCTACGAATAGAGGGGCAAAAGACGGAGGGCAGCCGACGGGAAAACGGGGTGCCTCTGAGTCCGATCGAAAAGGAAATATCACTGTACGAAACGACGAAACCGGCAAGGACAGTGTTGGCAAAGCTTCTAAGAAAGACTTTTTTCAAAGCAAGCAACAACAAAAAAAATACCGACGTGGAAAAAAGAACAAACCCGAACGGACCCCAACCGTTGGCAACAATACTAATGAGTCGAAAACCTAACTACCAAATACAATATGAGCTCAAGATAGCATTTTAACGCACTACAATTTACTGTCGGTGAATGATTCGGCTTCGATTACCCTGCGCATTTCCAACAAAGCTTCCTCGAGTAATTCGTTTAGCTGCTGGGTCCAATTCGTTTCTGCAAGGGCACTTATATTGAATACACAAGAGCGGGGATGAATTGAATACGCAATTCCAACTCCATCTGGTACAACTTGCCCGAATCCCCAATTGACAAAGTTGGGATGGGTTAAGTGACTAGTACTGACTCGCCATCTCTTCGAATAATTGAATATTGGGTCTTCGAACAGCCTGGGAATCATCTCGTCAGTTTCTAGCAGCATCGACAAACCAAAGAAATGACGATCAATGCCTTTTGCCTCGGCAGCAATCCTGGTATACTGCGAATGCGCTGCAGTTGATTTTCTAAAGAGATCTAGCTTGTTTCGCCTAGTCGTTGAGTCGTCTTCGTCCCATTTTGGCACAGGACCCATCGTTTTAATAAAGGCTTCACTCTCCAATGATACAGACCTTGTTGTCTCTGTCCGTCCGTGCTGGAAACACAAAACAGGTATAAGGGATAAGGAAACGTCTCACACCGCATCGTACGTTAACTCAAGGCGACTCTTACCAGAAACGGCCGAACTTGAGTTGCCTCATAGGTCCCCACCTGCTCACCAAAGAGCCGAAATGTCGCCAACTGAATGACTGCTTGAACAAAAGCATCAGGCGAATGGCCTGAGGCTTTCATGAACTCGCTGCCGTATCCATGAAAACTAAGAGCCGTATTCGACTGACGGTCGACACATCTCTTAAACTCTTTGCCAGCTGTGTTCGACGGAAAACGATGAGAAATGGAGTGACGAGTCAGCAAACTAGGCTCCTGCTACCTACCTTTACGAGTAATTTCGTCAATTGTCGAGTTGTCAATCGCGGCTATCGCCTCTGCAAAGATGTCAATAACATCGGGAACATGATCGAGACCATCGCCAAATCGACTCTTCACATCGGCATAGGTAACTTTGGTGACATGATCTGCATAATTCACGAGTGGCATCCCATCCATCATGGAATGTTCGCCAAGGACTGCAGTCTTGCCGTTCTCAGCAACCATAATATTGATCGATTTGTCGAACCAGCGATTATCGCCACATTGGACACCCCCAGACAGAAACAATTCTCCACAGTCTTGCTTTGAAATAGGCCTTGCATCGTCAAGATTGACAACGATTGCTGCACTCTGAATCATATCTAATGCCTCTTCCATCTTTGGACCGCCGCTTTCGCAAAGCTTCTCCCGTGCGACAGCCCAATCGTCGCGGTTTAAGCTCGTCAGCAGTCCCAGCTTCGGGCGCGACGACGGTATAGCCTCAGCTAGCGCGATACACTCTTCAAGTTGACGCTCTATTGCGTTAAGGGGCACACTCTCTCCAGAATCGTCAACAAATTTAATGGAGAAAAAATGACCTTTTCTCGCGACGACAGCATGAGTACACCTACTCGGATCGTAGATCCGGTAGGAATCCTGCCCTTCCCCAGGAATACGACACGCATTAAACATGTATTTGTAGGCAGTGGAGCACAGCTGGGTTTTGTTTTTGCCGATTTTCTCAGGTGGAAGTTGGCCAGAACAGACTTTCTTGCGAAATTCAGCAGTAGCGAACAACGCAGCCGTCGCACGTTGAACGTTTTGGGATACTGTATCAATGGTAGGATCGTCTTTAAAATGGAAAAAGTATGATACGTTGTAGACCACAGGATCTCGGACCTGAAGGTAGCCTAACTGGTTCCACCAACTTTGAAGCCAACTAGATTCTCTCATTTCGTTCTGCTGTCTGTCTTTCAATCGATCCTGAAGGACTTTAGCTTCCGCTGGAAATGTTTCACAAGCTGCTTCCAGCGCCTTTCTCTCTTCTGCGGTTCTGGCTAGTGGTAGGGCAGTAGGAAGAAATCGTTCAATCGTATCAGCAATCGAAGGAATTGGAAGCCGAGGTAGTTGCTTCTGCTCGTCGTAAAGTGGGCCGCCAATATGCTCTTCTAGAAACGTTTCATTCCGATAGTCACCGTTGCATTCGTAGACACTTCTTGGCCAAGGCTTCAGCAAAGTAGATGAGTAGCGAAAGCTGTTATGGAACTGCAATTTCCTATTTTTGCAATGGGGATTGAATGCTCCAAACCGCTGTGCATGGCGATACATGCGAGAAGCCTTTGACATTTCTCTCATCAACCACTTTTGAAAAGTACGAAAATCCAAATGCAGATTGCTTTTGTCATGTGTGTCTTCGCGCTTCGCGTTGCCAAACGCTTACAGCTCCATTTGGATATTTGGATTTTGATGGGTTCGCACTTTTGTCAAGGCATCTTGCGTCGCCTGATTTTTGACGCGTCACGTTCGTTCCCGTGATTCCCCTATCCCGTATGGCAAGACCAATCAACGGACGATTTTCAGCCGATTTTCCGAGCAGATTTTGGTCTGTCCGTCGAAGAAAAAAGTATTTCTGAAATGGGCCTTCCTGGGGGTGAATTTTTGGAGCCGATTATCCGATTTTCAGAAGCCGATTTTGGTCTGTCCATAGTAGTTGGTGCAGCTGCACCGATGGTTGATTGTTGAAGGACACCATTGGAATCTGCTGCACCCCGGCAGAAGAAGCCAGCGCGTGCGTGCTTGTCACATTGTATGTCACATGTCAGTCGGCTAGTTCCGGGTGACCATCCGCTTCTTCCGGGTTACACAGATCCGAATCGGAACAGACTAAAGTTCTGGAGGCCCAGCTAGGAAGGAAGACGGGTCTTACGTAATGTTTATAGTTTTTTATTATTATCATCACTACGCTTTCCATCAAGGTAGCTCATCTGCTTGCGCCACTGGTGACAACAATGTGATTTAAGGTCTTGGAAGATGGCATTCAAAGAGTCAATGTTTTTGCGATTGTTATTGGTTGTATTGGACTGCAGTGTCAATGATTATAGTTGCAGTGACGGCAAACATCCTAACAGCCCCTTTGCGATCGATGAATGCAACAGGAAGCGAGATCGTAAACCAGTTTGGTGATGCGTCGGCAGAGCAAGTGATTTCGAGCTCAAATGGTCTCTTTCAAGAGCAACCGTTTGCCCCAAAGACTGAACTGAGAGTGATGTGGTTGAAGAGTTCAACAAGATGGTCGTATCATGCAAAATGGTCGTTTCATTCTGTGGCAAAGTGATACCAAAGTCAGAAAGGGAACACCAAGCAGAAGTGGAAAGCATTTTCAATATGCAGAAACCGTTCTTGGATCTCTAAGAATCGCGCAGAAGCAATCGCTTTGCTTCCAATGTTGAAGCGCAATGGCATCAGAGCATTGATACCATTGATCTTTTGGATGGATTGTGTTACCGTAATGAAGATTGCAAAGCCTATTCTGCAAATGCCCTTTTATGCAAGGAAAAATTTGTGCTGCAACCTGGGCATTCAGAAGTATTCACAAGTATCTTCTGAATTCTCGGTTGCTTATTAGTCTTTTGTCATAAATACCGACCCTTTTGCATGCTGTTCTATTTCCATGATGATCTGTAGAACCATATCTTAGTATGAGTTGTTATTCTATGTTGTGGCATTGCCATTGTTGCAATGGTTCAGGGATCATTATTATGGTGTTGTTTTCCAAGATTTTCATTGGTTGATTGCGTCATCCATCCCTTGGTTGGAGGTCATGAAAATCTACGCAACACCAATATCTTCCAATCTTGGATGGTAGGACGGAGCAAAACGGATGGTAAGACGGACCAAAATTGGCTTGACAATCGGATGAAAATTGGCTGAAAACCGGCTGTCGAAGGTACTCTACCACCCAACCGCTATGTTTGCTCTAATATAAACAATCAAAGAAATGGCTTTGGATTGCATACGGCAACTATTCTCAATTTTATCAGACCGAAAGTTACGACGGGAGAATCTAATCGAAAAACCCTGGAGGTGGGTTTCACAAGCATATCACGAGAAACACGCCTCCGAAACCATATGCAAATACACTTGGTGTTCCTTGTTTCCAACGTCTCTTGTGTACAATCCAACGGCATACGTAGTGCTCAAAGTCAATGTCGCTACTTTTGTTTCTTCCATACTCCTGCTTCAATGAACTACTTCCACACGTTGCACTCGTCTTACACCAAATGCTACTAGTGAAGACATCTACCTTCTGTCTCCAGTGTTCCGATTCCTGTTCAAAGTACTAGCAAGCTGTGCCTTCAAACTGTTCATGACGTTTGAGTTTACTCTTGCAGATCCAGGATTTGCCTGCAAGCGAGGATTCCGATGTCCCCCATCCGAACTGGCATGAGATTGGAAATTGAATCCACGACCTTGCTGGCGGCCACGACCACCCGTGGTATGCGGTTGGACTTGCCTGCTAGACGGTGGGCGGCGCTGGTTGCCACCATGAACATCTTGCTGGTCCTGGTGCTGCTGATAGTATTGTTGACTTCGCTGATGATACTGATAATTGTGATTCTGCTGGTATTGTCCCTGTTGTTGGCCTTGGTAAGGAGGCATTGGTTGCCGGGGCGGGCCTCCATAGCCACGTTGAAGGTGAGGCTGCACATGTTGTTGCTGGTGCTGCCATGGTGGTCGCTGCTGAGGTGGCATTGGACGACCCGGCCCACCTTGATGTTGAAACGGATTTGAAGAGCGCGGTCGTTTCGGCGTCGGCTCCATAGCCCCCCACGACCTTGTACCAGCCTGATTCATTTCATTCGATCTTCCTGTTCGACGAGCTAAATCCCGCTCGTAGGAGCTGATATTCATACTCCCATATCCACTCTGGTGGCTCTGCCCATTCGAAGTTCCCATATTTGCAATTGTTCCACCGCCTCTGTTCAATCGCGGGCGACGGATATTTTTGTCTTCCATAGACAGTGATGGGGGTGGAGGAATAGCTCCCGGAATCATTATGCTCTTATGAGACATTTTAAGCGGTTCAGTAAAGGCCACACAAAGTATGTCATTTCCGTAGAGAGGGTCAGTGAAGAGATTATCTTGACTCGAAAATTCAGACTTGGATGAAGTGCTCGGACCCTGAATTACTGTATTGTCATCGAAAGGGTGGATCTCGTTGCTCAGCGGTGGCCTAAGAGAGCCGGTGAAGCCCGGACAGCCGTAGGATGACCCATCAGTCAGAGTCGTTTTCGGGGATTTTGCTGTTTTGCCATCCTGTAATACATTTTTTAATTTTGTAGAAAGTCGATTGGAGTTGTGAATAAAAAGGTATCCATCGTCCAGACCACGTGAATTGCACAAAAGTTCTTCCTTCGTCCACTTGGCCATTGTTGGAGTTCTGCAGGAAACATATCACGATAGAACAGTAAAACGAGGGGTGTGAGAATTTGTTTTAAAAAAATAAAAAAAAGGAATTACCAACGTACAATGCGCTCAAAAGTCGATCTTCTTCAATGAAAGGCAACAAGACAACCCAAAGCCACGGCATCGCTTTGCCGTTTGGGTCAACTGGGACATCCTTTGGATAGAAGTCGATGATTGGACTCTCTGGATCCGTCATTAGCCACCTTGCTGCTTTAGGAATTGTATGAGAAGAATCAGATGGCAAAACCGCCATAAGCTGTTCCACTGGATTGAATGGAGTGCTCAATTCAAAAGCCTTCACATCCCTGTCAAATCTTTCGATATTTCTAAGATCCGAAGCAAAAGGGGCATAATGAAAGGGGTAGTACCATTTCCAGCTGGGACCTGTCGAGAATCTGTTAGCAAATAGGTACTAGTTAATCGGATATAATTATTCACACAAACACTGGAACTTACATCCGTCGTAATAGTATTTCATCACCCAACACAACCCCATAACGTACGAACGGAACAAGTGCTCCCGACCACCATGAGCAGCAACATCATCAGCTTTACATTTATCAGTGTAGTATCGATCCTTCCATCCCTTCTCGTGCAGCCGCACCTTGTCTTCGACACTGTTCGCGTAGGTGTCTAATTGTTTTTGCTGTTCGGCTTTCAACCGATCCTTAAAAACCTTGGCAACTTCAGGGCTTGTATCCTCAATCTCTGGCAATGGTGGCTCGTCCTCGTCTTCTGCATCATCTTCAAATTCATCCTCGGCATCTCCGACCTCGCCTAATATTGAATCTGCTTCCTTCTTAAAGTCATCCATCTTTCGTTTGCTACCAGTCTCCATCTGGGCATCTTCATTCTCCACACATACACCCTCTTCTTTCTTCACAATATCAGAATGAGCTGGGTCGTTGGTCATAGTTGCTTTCTCCTCTTCCTTCTTGATCGCCGAAGAATCCTTGTCGCTGGAAACGGCTTCTTTCTTCACAGGGTCTGATTTCTGTGACAAAGCTTTCTTGAGTGACATAGCGGCTTCCAGATTCTCCTTACTCTTCATATGAGACGATTTGATTTTTCCTGTTCCCTCTTCTTTCTTGACTGGCCTCATTTCTTCTTGTCGATCCAGAATCTTGGCAGCTCGACCCCTAGCTTTTGGTTTCGGTTGAGTGTTGTTGATAGGGGGAGCATCCAAACTCCTCCCACCAGACTGCTTTCTCCGCGCTTTCATTTCTTCTCGTCTTCGATTCTCCCTCATTTGATTATCATGCTTCATGTTGAAGACATAATCTTCGATTGCTCCCACCTCGCCCAGAATGACATCGACTCGGGAGAGATTAACTTGACCTCCATGATTTGTGATGTAGTCACCCAGGGTAGGCAATATGCGTTTGTAAACATTGAACAAGAAATCCAAGGCTCCATCACGGATATCCAGGCTTGGAAGATGAGGAAGAAAATCGTTCCCAACAAAGAAACAAAGGAATACGATGTCATCAAGGAGACGTTCAAATGATGGCGGAAAAGGTATTCTGCCTGGTGTTATACACGATGCAAACTCAGCAGCCAAGTATTCTCGAAGAATTGGAATGCTTACGCGAACAATTGGCTTCTGTTTGTTTTCTATGATCTGCATTGCGATATCCCCAGCTTCCTCATCGAGCATCCGCTGTTTGTCCCGGAAACCACTTTCAAGTTGCCGCATTTCCGCCTGATTCTGCGACTTTCTACCAAATAATACCTCCTCCCTTGATATATAGAAATGGGCCTCATGTGTAGCTAGGGCAAGCATGATGAGATCCGCATCAAGACCATGTAATACGTGGACAAGATTTGGGGTGTACCCAGGTTGGCTCCGCTGCAACCGAATATGTGACATGATTTTGTGTTCCCCCTCCCCTGCAATACTGGCATCGCTGAAGATCACACGAATATTCTGCCAAGCTTTGTCCGTACTTATTCGCTTTCGAACGTAGAATCGAACGAACTCCGACAATCTAAGCATAAACGGGGTACCGGGTGTAATGACGTTTGAATCCCATGCTTTCTTTGCAGGTGGAACCTTTTGACCCATTTTAGCAAGTTCTGCCCGCACATGTTCTTCCACTTCGACGTGCTCTCTAGCTTCCTGCGCCGATCGAAACCGACGGGACCTTTGCTGGTTCATCTTTGCCCGAGGTGCTACTCCATCAATAGCAAGATACAATAATTTGCGAGGACGCATTACTCGGAATAATCTATCGACATAGTGACAGACATTTTCATACATTTCTTCTTCTGTTCTCGGTTGCGGCCCCTGCTCTGGATGTGAACAAGGGTGTATAATTCCGTTCATATCGATATACAAATTGTCACATTCGAGGCCCGAAGGATTCGGCCGGGTGCTATCGAAGGGAATTCGAGCTGATCCATCGCCCCCAACAAGTTTAACTCGTTCTTCCAGCACATCCTGAAGGATTTTGGGGTACTTTTCAGTGAGCCATCGAAAGAAGGCTGGAACACCCATGGTGTCAGACCGCGGAAAGATTAGCTTTGTCTACGTGATCTATCACAAGACAACTGCAAAAAGTAATAATCAAGGCTCTTGGTGGTAGAACGTTCAAGTGCTGTGGTCATCCGATTTCAGAATCTGCTGTTGCGTTTGCGGACTGAATGAAAATGTTCGACAACGGATCCAAACAACAGCTGGTTCTGACGGCTCTGGTGGAATACCTCGACTCGGACGAATACCATACCACGACAGACACAATCTGGTGACAAAGGAGAAACGCCTCTTCACAAGATTGATATACTGTACCCGCAGATACGAAGATTTCATTTCGCCCAGGTATTTCTATTCTACAGCAATATAATTCAACCGCTCTCAAAGTGTGGTCGTCAAAGTCTAGAAGTAGATATTGAAAGATGATGTTGGCACTTGAGGTGTTGGAATAAGGAACAATAATGTTACAACTCCTAGCTGGTGGACCCCGCACCATCTGTGTATTCATGGAGGACATTTTGCATAGCGATAAATATTGACGATCTCTAAAATTGTCTAGAGATCACGACAACAGCAGGATCAATAGTTGTCAATGACATTGTAGGGGATGGGAAGGATGAACTGTCCCAAAGGCAGTAGACTCATTTTGTGATCAAGCATACATGTCGGCATGATTTGAAACACTTCTGGGCGAAATCGCACGTGAGTGATGATTTGGGAACTGTTCCTCATAGTACGACCAAATGTGATGAAAAGCATCAACAATTTCGTGTTCTTCGTACCCAGTCAGCTTTGCTAGCTCTGGCTTCCACCTAGGCTCAAGTTGTAAAGCTACCCGCGATGCGAGGATCACGGCAGCCGCCAAATGACTAGGAAGGTACTTTTGGAAGGCATAGTCTTGTAGAGTCAAGTTGCAGAAAAAATCAGCATACTTCTTGACATACTTTGGAATCTTCTCAATGAGGTCTCTCCCCTGCCACAGATCGTCCTCAAAAGTAGTCCCCTTCGACAGAAAGTACCCACAGAAGTGGGTTGGTGGTATAGCGCGGAGTTTCCATCCCAGGTATTGAAGTACTTCAAGCTCCCCCTCTCGAAACGAGAGTGGCGTGAAACCCATTTCTCGCAGCTTCGTGAGTCTGAGGAGCTCTGGAATCGGTGGACAGTGTTCTTCTGCTTCTTCGTATTTGGCAGCCACGCTAATGCATGCTGTAGCCAAAAGCTGCCATCTTGTCCTCGGAATGTCTCTCGTCCGAAAGATCTTGTCCAAAAACAAAATACTGACGTGGATAGTGGAATTATGAAGCCGGCATTGTTCACCCACATCACTCATCCAGTCTACGAGGTATCGGCGATAGGGCAGGTAGATAGCATTGGGATAATAAGTATTGGGAGACACATACTCTGTTTGATGATCCCTCATATCATGAAAGAGATCCTCAGTGCACATGCACAAAGCATCGTCAACAGGGACCTGCATTGTTCCAGAAAGAATGATGGGTTGAGCAAAAGATGTTGATGGATTGGAAGGACAGCAAAGGCACCCAATGAGCCGAGACAAAGAAAACGTACATCAATTCCATAAGGTTTCGATTCCATGCCGTACTCGGCAGAATCCAGAACCATTTGCTGCGCTGTGTGCTGACTCGATTCCCATACCTTCGGTTTCAAGAAGAAAGCATTCCGTGAGCATCACGTTTTTTCGATTTTCGGCACAGCGCCTCAACGAAACATCGCACTCGCTCTAGAAAACTCCAATCTAGACGTGAGCATTGCAAGCAAAATCAGACCAATGCTCATCCCCTGATTTTCATACAGCATACAGGGCTTCTTCTATCGTGCCAACTGTACAATGGGATTATCTTACCTGAATCGGTTTGAAAGTAAATTCACCAGTGCGAACACTGGTGGTTTCAACAGGAAAGCTAGGCTTGAACATAATACTTGCAGTTTTACCTTTTTGACAATGGCAATCGCTAACTGAAATGACACGACGAAATCTGGACGACTGGGAAGTGCCGTTGTAAGCTCTAAAACAAAACATGCTTGAATTCGTGTTGGACGTTGGGCGCCTTGCAAAACGCGCTGAAATTTGACATCGTAGGAACCAACCGACTCCGTTTGCATGAATTTTCTCTGAGATTCCTAATTACTTTTTTCAAAAAATGAGCGCCTGTCCTGCCACGTTTATCGGTATCGCATTGTGCGTAGGGCTGTCCAGAAATTTCGAACCGACAACGCCTCCAAAATTCAATTTTCGCGCGCGAGAAAACGCCCGCCTGCAGTCCTGGCGGAGAATACTCTACAGTACAGTACTAGGTTTCGCTTCTAGACAGGATTCGTTGATTGATCCGAATCTATTTTTCTAATCCCTTTAGAATTCCCCCTTTTTTGTCACATTGTTGCTGGCATGAATCATTGTTCTCAGTCACGGCAACCCGCACAGAGAGACGTAGTATTCCGCGTGGTGAAACAGCTGCAGCGGGTAGTGACGATCCATGTGCTCCTTAGTGTTATTCCGAGTAGCTTTCCATCCATTGATGAGGATATCAAGGCATATTTCCTGATGGTTACCAGGAGCATGACTATGTGCTTGTGGTCAGGGTTTCTATTGTACACGTCTCTGATTCAACTAGTTCACTGGCCATCTTTCTTCTGGTTGGCTGATGTCAGCCAGTTCTGTTCTATCTGTTTCCAGAAGTGGACTTTGCGCATGGCAAGTTCAAGTCAGAAGTTGCGGCATGGTTGCCATAGCCACAATGACCTGCCTGATCAGCTGCCTGGCATGGTCGGATATGTTCGCGACTGCAGAATTCCTCTCGAAAACCAATCAGCGGTGGAGATGACCGCAGAGGTGCGATCCGACATGGTAGTAGCATCTCCGCATTCCACGATGATGGACCGTGGGCAGGGGCACCATAGTACGGTCGGATCCTCAGTTCGTGACAAGGATACTTGAGAAGATTGGAAATCAAGCATTGTCCTCTTTGTCGCTTTCTTCGTTTTTCTGCAAAGCTCACTTCATTGGACCCGAAAGTGAAAAGATACTTTTTGAGAGACCCATTCCTCCGTTGCAAATGATTGCTCAATCATTTCCACTCTGCAAGTCCCTGAACTGCAACCGCTGCTCCAACCACTAGCAGAGAAATTGGCCAAGCTAGTCTAAGTAGCTTTTTTGCAACTCTAGTGGAAGAGACAAGAGTTGGAAGCCAGCTTGTCTTGTTGCATTTATTCACAAAGAATTCTAGAAGGATAAATAGAATACATACTGTTTCATCGCTGGCGGGTCATTACGGTACTCCGACATTCGCTTGATTTTACTTTCCAAATACTTCTTGTTTTTGAAAGGAAATCATGTTTCTCCCTGATGATTAGTAGGGCAGTGTAAGTCTCAGCTGTTCTCAGCGATAACAAGTCAAGCAGGAGTCGGAGGCAGGTCACCTCATTTTCATTCCGAACAGAATTTAAAGCTTCAGGATGAGGTGTAGACAGTATCGATCGTATATTGCAATATTAATTTGTAGTTGAAACCGAGGTCGACCGTTAAAATCGGAGGGGTTGAATATTTGGAAGTTCTTGATGGGGATAAACTGGCCTGAGAATCAACCTGCAGCCGGCGTCGTACTTTTGTCTACGCGTCCAAGTATCCATTCTTGGCTGCTCATCGAATGTTCAAAGCGTACCCCTGTTCACTAATCAGACTTTGTTTTATTAATTCCGGTAGCCCTGCAAAGCGGAACAAGCTGTAGCAATTGTCGTTGATAAATGGAAAGGAATCTGACGACTGGTGTTAGTAGTAGAAAGGAAGCGAACAGATTCAATGAAGAATGCACGGATCACACCAGTTGAGAATGACAACGGCAAGACTGCTGCATTGTCATCGAACGAGCTGGAGTCGAAACCTAGTGGTGCTAGCACCAGATCGTCATCTAGAAACCGTAGAAAGCCCACCTTTGAGAACGCCCATGGAATAGTTGCTTCTGGTTCCACTGAAATTTCAAGTACAAATTCTTCGTTACAACCTCGGACGGCTTCACTGCACCATGCACCGAATCAGAAAGACAAGGTCAATACTGGACGAGACAGCCCGTTTGCACGCTCGAGTACTTCTGTTTCGCATGATGAATTAAGAACATCGAAGATGACAGGGGTAAATAATTATTTATTTCCTCGCTTTCTGAATATTGTAATGAAGGTGAACTAATACACTCACTTATCTTTCACTTCACCGCTTCCAGCGCCTCCCTTCGTCGTTGTCCGAAAACAGGACGAAAAATCAATTTAAGAAGAGCATCAGAGTCGACGCGGTGGCTTCAATACTTGCCACTCTTGATGAGAGGTGCTACCACAGAACGCTTCTGCAAGATGCGAACAGCCTAAATCAAAAGATACTAATGCCCATGAGTCTACCCTGGATGCACCCCGTGGTTCCAGTTGCGAGGAATATCCCTTGTGATATCGATGAAATGCCTGAAATACTGTCTGTCGATGATGGATCTCATACTCCTTTCGAAAATGGTCCCTTTGGTTTTGGGAACTTTGCGATGGGGCAGATGCAGCAATCTGCAGATCAAAACCTTTTGGTGACGAAGTCTGTTGCTATGCGAGCTGCAGCCCGTCGATCGGTCGACCCCGGTGTGATTGAATTATCAACAGTCACCCTGCATCCAGACGAAGTACTAAAAAACACTTTTGACGAGGCACAGACTGATTTGTCATGCTCTATGGATGACGCCGTGGGAGAGTTGTCATTGTGTTGTTTCGAAATAGAGCAGAAACGGAAGAAGCGCAAAATTGATAAGGCTAAAATGCTTACCCGCAAAAGATTCATATCAGTCAAGATCAATTCCACAAGCAGCAAATTTTCTATTCTACCGAGTGCATCATTAGACCTTGCCTGTGCAAGACTGCCTACTGAAGTTCAAGAAGCGCGATTCCTGAGCATGTCGAAAGCAACGAAAATTGCTCAGAAACTTGGAAGTTACGATTGTAGGCACGGTCTTGGACCCACAAACGCATCAGGGAAGAATGCTAATAGAGTCACCGTTGGAAGAACTCGACGAATGTGGACTTCCAAAAGCCCGGCTGACAAGCCCCAACGGGTTTTCTTTACTTCACTACTCACTGGTGGTCGACTGGACAGTGGAACTCAAAAGCGACCTAGAGACATTCGGGTGGCAATCAAGGTGAATGGGGAGTATTTCCAGCCTAATGACGCCGGGATGATCTTGGAACGTCGGGAATCGCCAGGATTGCATGCCCACAGAGTCGTGGCGGAGAAGCAGTGTAGCGTTGACGTCAACAAGTTGGTCACGAAACTGATCAAGAGTAAAATGGGTGAGAAGTCCAGGCGATCACTGGTGGGTATGGAATTGCCGTTGATCAAGCCTGCAACATTTGACTGCATCCCTGATAGTACGGGCATGATATCTGTGGCCTGCACTTCTCCCGGAACCATTCCGGCAACTTCTGTTCATAGGCTTTTGAACAATGCAGCGAATGAAGATTCTGCTGTTTGCACCGTTTGTTGGCATCGAGGTTGTCATGAGTTGGGGTCGCTTCAGGAATGTTCTTCCTGTGGTGTTCTAGCCCATCCTAACTGTTGCCTGGACACAGGAATATTTCGCGACGCAAGAGTGGGAAGTGACAGTGCAACTGCTCCCGCTTGGTTTTGTTCCGTATGTTCTTCGACAACAGGAAAGACAACACAAGATGCATCGCAACAAACAGTCAAGACTCGCCGACGAATCTCACGACGTCCTGTTTGGTTGAACGATTCTCTTGTCGAATCACCAGTCTCAAATTGCAAAACAAGTCATCTATCTGCCCCGAACCATAGTGGTCACAAGTGCTTCCTTTGTCCGTTTTCTGGGGGGGCAATGTCACTGGTGAAGGTAAATGGAGTCAATTCATGGGTTCATGAAGTATGCAGAATCTGGACAGGTTTTGGCCTTTCTCCTATGGATGAGCCTACCAATGTGTCAGGTGAAGATCGTAGAATCGAATATTGTGCTCTCTGTGGCGTCGCTGGTGCGAAATTAAACGGTGGTAGTTCTGACAAGAGTCCTCACTTCAGTAGCATTCTTGCAAAGTGCGCTGGAGCAAGGTGTCGCGTTTACTTCCACCCAATGTGTGCACTCCTTGCCTCGAAGTTGACTCGGAAGTATGTTAGGGCCAGCATGACGTCCACAGAGCCGAGTCAATCGAGCCCTCAAATGTCGAAAGACTTTGATATTTCTTCACGTTTTACTCTGACGGCAATTGATTGTGAAGCTGTACAAAAACGTCATGGGGTAGTTAAAATGCTTCAGATCCCAGTTTGCTTTTGCGGTTTTCACAATCCAACAAGGCAGGCTGACATGTACGGTCTCTACCCTGGCGGAGAACACATTGACGACAAAGTCGTTAGAGTACCACCTCACGGGGCCAAGATGACCAGCACAATCTCACAAACTGCAGCTGCTGCAGTGGGGAGCAAGCAGTAGAATCCTGAGCAAAGATTTGAAATAGCAGCACCATTTATTAAAATAGTAGCAGCAAATCAAGCAGTAGTGACATATCTGATTGGTTCGTGCATTCTTTTGCTTGCGGAATACCAGGGGCGCTAGGTGCCAGTCCTTGCAATTCCCCAGGTAGCAAACAAAACTCGTTCTATAGAGCCTGCGTTTCAGTCTACAATCAATAGAAT
>JAAMXS010009430.1:0-14804 GCA_019693525.1 Cylindrotheca fusiformis | reverse complement strand
CGTCGTAAAGAAAGCAATAGTCTCCCCACTGTCAGTTCAGAAATTGAATCCGGCTCATAATGTTTCTGCTGGAGGTGTGGTGAATGAAATTCGAGATGAAAAACCGAAGCGCACCAATCGCGTTGAAAGTACAAGAAAGACACGTCGGACAGCTAGCCACAAAACACACTCACTTCCAAAAGAGGCGATGACTGAAGAAGATTCAAATGATAATATACCAAACAATGACTTGATCAACCTTGGTCGAGATCCGAAATGCCAAAACAGCAGCGTATCACTCACTGCTTGTGCTCCTAAGAGAAGGCGGTCACCACGACTTGCATCAAAAGAGGTGTCGAATGATGGTGATCCGAACAATTCACATTCATCATCGAATTCGAACCTAGATGCATCGGCAAAAAGAGTTTCGTTTAGGAATATTGGAAGAAGTGCAAGCAACACAAAGGGGTCGGAAAAGTCATCTCCCGCGACAGTCAAGAAAGCCGAGAGTGTTGGAAGCTCGACAAGCATGACAAGTTCGCCAGAAGATCTCCAGACACCTCGACGGTCTGCAAGACTCTTAGGCCGCCCGGTCCGCTTTAGTGGCTCTGGAACTGAGAAGGGAATGAGCGAAGAGACTGGAAAATCGGTTCATTCTGCTCCAGGGATCACACAGGACCCTAGTCTATCTCCAAGAACTGAAGCTGCGGGAATCGGAGGACAAAACCCTGAACGAAAGAGGAATAGGAGACGAAGATCAAGTCGGAATAGGAACAACCCAGACCGCTTTGGAACCTATGCAAGTGAAGAACTGTACGGGAATGAGAAATCTATGCCAGCATCCACCCAAGCGGTCCAGACTTCGAAGCCGGCATCCTCCCAGGCAGTTGAATCGCAACCATCGACTAAATCAACAGAGCAAAATAAGACGTTAACACTTAATCAAGGAGCCAAGGAGCAAGATGACCGTCCATGGCAAGATTATGAAGTGACGCTTCTGCGGGAAGCCCATAATGAGGTTGATCCGACATCATTCTCCTTTTGGGAAGAAGTGTCTGAGTTGATCGGCACCCGAACTACCGTCGAATGCCGAGAAAAATGGTTTTCTTTGGTCAAGACTCCAAAGGTTAAAGCACCGAAGTCAAAGAAGAATCCTCGAGAGCAAGCTACCAGGACACCAAATGATGATGATATTTTCAACGCTACTCCAATGAAAGCCATGTTCTCAACTAACAATGATGAGCTAGACCAAGCATTCGGAGGTCTCCAGTTCTTGTCTAATTTAAATGTTGGAAGTGCTGTGAAAGTTGATCGGGCCCCCACTGATAATAGTAGCCTTCCGTCTCAAAGAGGTTACAAAACCTATATTTCGAACATGCGGCGCAACGTACTCAAGGCAGACAAACGACGGAAACCAAGAATACCCAAGATGGCGCTGTCAAAATCAACGAAAAATGTTCGAGAGCGAGCAGCAGAAGGGGATATCGAACTAGATGGTCGACTTAGTCCTGGTGGCACAATCCACGTCAAGTCAAATGGAGATGAGGGTAGTATTAGCGATGCAACTACTTCTGAAGAAGATGAAACAGAGCCGCCATAAGTAGCTTGTCGTTCACGACAACGAATAGTACCAAAAGCTGAGTTATAAAATTATTCTTTCGTTTCTAGCTCGTACTGCGTTTGAATAGACAGCAGCAATGGTCAATAAGATGGAGTGTAGTCGCAGTTCCCCTAAATGTTTCCCTAAATTCTAGTCATTACCAGCCACCCTCAAAAACAGAAACTACAAACGAGAATTCTCTGGCTACTACGGCCCAAACCTGGACCACATTCTTGACAATCACAAACGCTATCACTCCAACGTCGTTGACACTTTATATTCTGTCCCCTTTACAAAGCAATGCAGGCGGTGTACTCATCTGGTGTCCCTCGTTGCCAACGATGGCTCGCAAACAAGATGTCTTCTTTCAGGCAACAAAACATGGCAAGGATGTCTTTCCACTTTGCCTCGTCTGATTACACAGCGTGCTTTCAAAATTTGCCGACTCCTGACGTTCCCAAGATACGAGACAGCACAATTCAGTATTTATCTACTTTTGATGAAAATGAATGGTACCAAGAACCGGTAAGTCGAAGTCGACATGATCTGTCGATCACACAAAGTCCTGTTGGTTCTCACCAATTGAAACAAAACAAGATTTCTTCTCTTCTGAGAGGAGAAGCAATGAGAGGTGGGACGATGATAGAAACTGTAAATGCCTTGGGGAAAACTAATGGAAAGCAGGAATATGCCACATTAGAGCAACTTGACGCTCTGAAAGAACACATTGTGACATACGAAAGTCCAGCTAGGGATCTTAGAAAACCGCTGAGGATTATCGAAGAAAAGATATTTTCAGACCACACCGGATTTCTCGTTGGAAATCAGTGTCTTGATTTTCAAAAGCAGGATGGGATCACAGAGGTACCATAGCACACTGTCCCCGGCCTCGCCTGACTGACATATCTCACTTTCCTTTCTATTGCGTAGATTGAAGAGGCTGTAATGGCAAACTACGTCGAAAGAAATCTCAATGATTTGGTTTTACAAGAGGAAGCCTCTGGTAGAATCACAGTGAATCGGAAGCCAATTTATGTCTCCTGCGTTTCCAACTTCACAAATTTCTTGGATCTTTCACGAAAGACCATCCGATCTATGGAACTAGGAATCCCTTGCGTCATATTGGGACGAAGCAACACGGTACAACATAGTGAGTCCTGCCTAAATCTTATTCCCCGTGCAATTGTCAATCTTGTACCTCATCAATGCATCATCCTACCTCTCTACAAATATTCAAGGCTACCGTTGGACGAAATTACTCATGGAATTATGCATTGCCGAGGGCGTAGATCCAGGGATGATTACCTACATGTCATGTCCAGTTGAGGACATCATAAACACAACTCGAGCATGTCAGGAATCCACAGGGAATCTATACTCGACATGCTCGAGAAATCTGGCCGAAAGCATTAAATCAGGGTACCCAAACACTATCGCATCGACTGGAGGTCCGAACACCCTTGTTGCTCTCGATTGGACGGACAAAATTCAGGAAGCTATTCGCATGAGCGCGACGATTGAATCATCTGGACAATGCACAGCTCTTCGTCACGCCGTTGTACCGGCCAACATCACGAACGAAGATATTTCTAAGATGTTTGAACCCATGAAGGGGATTGAATCTGCGTCCACAGCCGTCAAATCAGGAAATTTTGATTGTGTTTTCCCAAATCATGAAGGGAGTCAACCAGGGCCAAGTTCGGGGGGATACCAGCGTCACGAAAGTGTTGATGCTTCGTATCGAATGTCTGA
This sequence comes from Cylindrotheca fusiformis, assembly GCA_019693525.1. Taxonomy (NCBI): domain Eukaryota; phylum Bacillariophyta; class Bacillariophyceae; order Bacillariales; family Bacillariaceae; genus Cylindrotheca; species Cylindrotheca fusiformis. Next base: position 11,473 of record JAAMXS010009430.1, on the reverse strand, counting down.
AGCTCTTCCTCCGAATGGAATTGAAGAATTCTGGCGAAAAGTTGTCGTCGATGTTTCGGCAATTGACGCAGGTAGTCACATTGACGACCTGGCTGCTTGGTTGAACACGAATCAGCCGATCAGTTTGGCTGTAAACGGTAAGACCAAGAAGCAATCTCTCGATTATGGTTTGGCGCTATGGGAACGCACTGGACTTGTGGTCAATACAATTGGCACCCCAGAAAACCCAGCGTTGACATGTCAGGCTCGACCACAAGAAGGTGAGATCTTCGGGGAGTTCCCACCGCGACGAAGCTTGAACAAGTATACCAAGTATCCAGTTATTGTCCCCAGTTCAACACCTGGATATGACAGCTCGTACAGTGATTCCTTCTTGCGTGAACAATCAATGAAAGAGCTAAACGACGAAGTGAGAGCCTTTCTGGCAGACATTGAAGATTCCTTGGTCCGTGGTTATTGCGTCACCTTGATGGAATACCTCGTCGACGCGTGCAAAGAGAACCCAAAGCTTGGATTTGGAACAGGGCGGACAGCTTTGTGGGGAATCCAAAGGCCTCCTCTTAGAAGCATTACCCACCTGCGATGCTACACTTCGTGGGACGACCTGGCACCGTCTCTTTTCCTCTTCTATCTGACAAATGCAAAAGAGCAAGTTGTAGTTGTATCAGACCACATCGATATCGTATCCAATTGTGACAAGTATGGAATTCCAGTGACATCAAGCGTTACTGAGGCCGTTCTGTCCCCTGGAGACGATCTGAAAGACATTTCCGGACCCCTAGAGGACTTTCCAATGGTAGGGAACTTTATTACAACTTTGCTTCCAGTTGGCCATCTGAAGAGCTCCGAGCCCAACGACGAGGAATTCATTGCTAGAGCGAAGAATCTCGATAAATGGCTGAAAGTAGTCTGAGCGCCTGAGTAGCAAAAACTTGCTAGACTGGGTTGTAGACTGTCTATTTCGTATCGTAGTTTGACTAGGTCCATAGGGCTACTACCATTTGGTTGTGGGAATTGCGAAACCTTTCCAGCTATGTTTCCATTGTATTTAAGAGCGAGGATCGTCGTCCGAGAGCAAGCCATCATCTTGTACGTTATGGAACTACTTGCTGGCACACATGAGGCGAGACCAATACTAGGTACCATCCGCAATTTACCACCACCAGACTTAAAACCCCTTTTGCTTCTTGATTTCTTGCAACAGACCGAGAAACTATTGAAAACAATTTTGTCAGTGAGACAAGCCACCAAGCACTGATATACGGGAAATGTGCCTTACTCACCATAGGATTTGGCTTCTCTGGTCGGCTTGTAAATTCAGGATGAAACTGGGCCCCTGTAAAATATGGGTGGACGTCCTTATCTAACTCGATGACCTCCATTCGTTCCCCACTAGCATCCGTGTTCTTTCCAACAAAATGAAGCCCAAGTGCCTCAAGCTTGCTGACAACAGTCGGATTCACCTCGTATCGATGCCGGTGGCGTTCCATGATTCGCTCACTACCGTATAGCTTTCTGGCGAGACTACCCTTGCGAAGAACGGTTTCTCGGGCCCCTAGCCTCATCGTTCCGCCCATTCTTTCCCTATCTCCCTCTGGCATGAAAATGACGACATCGTTTTCTCCTTCCACCAGACCATCTTGAAATTCTGCACTATGCGCGGTTGGGATGTCAGCAAAACTACGGGCATATTCAATCACTGCTGCTTGCATTCCCAAGCATATTCCCAAAAACGGAATCTTCTTTTCCCGTGCTCTTCGGATCGCGTTGATTTTGCCTTCGAATCCACGAGATCCGAACCCACCAGGGACGACTATTCCATCGCACTGCATCAATCGATCCATCGCTTCTCCACCACCGTCTTCCAAATCGGATGATTCGATGTACTCAACATTCAATTTCTGGCGAGTCGCGATCGCAGCGTGCGTAAGTGCTTTGACGACTGACAGATAAGCATCCCCTTGATCGCAGTACTTCCCGACCATGGCGACTCGGCATTCGTTTTCAGGCGTATCCACACTATTGGCGAGTTCAGTCCATTCTCGAAAGATCTTGCTGTCTCTTAGATTGCATAGATTGGGCACCGAGTCGTAGTTGATACCATGTCTTCGATATTTTGGGAGTCGTAGTCGCTGAGCTAACATCCCGCATAGATTTTGTTCCACCATCATAAGTGGGACCCGGTATATGTTGGAGACATCGTGGAGGGAGATGATAGCCTTTTCTGGGACGGATGTGAATAGCGATAGCTTCTTTCGAACTCCTTCTTCCAACATTTCTTTTCCACGGCAACACAAGAAGTCCGGGCGTAGTCCCAGTTGCATCATCATTTTGACACTATGCTGCGTTGGCTTTGTCTTCTGTTCAGTAACGGGGCTTCCCAACACTGGAACCAAAGAAACGTGCACAAAGCACATATTCTTATAACCAACTCGTTCCTGCAACTGACGAAGCGCTTCGACAAAGGGCATGGATTCAATATCTCCGAGTGTTCCTCCAAGTTCAACGATACAAACTTCGGGTTCTTGTTCATTCTTTGACTTAGCCTTATGCTTGTTGTCACTTTGTGGAACCTTGGTTGAAAAGTGGGTAATGGGTTCTCTTGCAACCCTCAAAACCCACTCTTGAATTGCATCACTCACATGGGGCACTACCTGTACGGTTTTACCTAGATAGTGCCCGATGCGCTCCTTTTCAATCACTTGCTGATAGATTTTTCCCGTGCTGAGGTTTGAATTCTTGGTAAGGCAAACACTCAAAAATCGCTCGTAGTTTCCCAAGTCCAAGTCGGTTTCGCCTCCATCGTCCAGCACAAACACTTCACCATGTTCAAAGGGTGACATGGTCCCAGCGTCGACATTGAGGTATGGGTCAATTTTCAACGCTGTCACTCGTAGTCCCATGGCCCGAAACAACACTCCAATGGACGACGCCGTCACTCCCTTTCCGATTCCAGACAACACTCCTCCCGTCACAACGACCAACTTGCGATTGGAGGCGACGTGCTCTTCCACCAACTCGTCTAGGGACGTCGCGCCATCTTTGTCGTTGTTGGAATGACCTTCGCCACCCCTGGGAACGTGAAAAACTCCTTGGGTTGGGGTCTCTCGAATGGCACATGCACATTTGATGCATAAGTATAACGCTATGGTCCATGCTGTTCTACAATACATGGTGGATCATTTCGTTTGCTGCGATGAAGGACGGTTCGCGTTTCGGAAAGAGCGAGACGAGACTTGTTGCCGTGATTGATTGGAGATGGCGGATGGCTGGAGTTGGATGCAAATCTTGGGGCTGGAAACTTGTGAGTGTGGGGTCCGTCTGGACTGTGTACGTACAGGGTTGGAGTTCGATGGTATTCCTCTGAATCACTCCCAAGAATTGACAGCATGAGATAGAATAAGAAACCGCACGAAACTGCTGGTCCTTACAGCGGAGGGGTACTATTCCGACTCTTCCGACCCGTAAACCATAGGATCTGGTGACCAAGACGTGCTATTCAACAGGGGAACGACGTAAGTACCAATGTCTACGCATTTTTTGCGTAAGAGGTAGAAATTTTCATCGGCACGAAGCATTCTCGCTAGCGGCACAGCCAGACGGATGATTGCAATCGCATACACCGTTGTTATTCGTATCATTGGATCGTTGACCGAGGCCAAAATATCACTGGTGTCTTGTCATTCTTTTTCCTTTCATCAATTCACGAATTGACAAAGACTTACTTTTGAAGTGAGCCGTTCGGAAGAGAGAACTCCAGCTCGAGCAACAGGAGGACACGTCAAAACTCTCAAGCCAGGGTTCAACAAGTTGCCGTGTTTGGGCAGTCTGTCGCAATCAAATTCAGATTTCGTCCGCCACACGCACATTTTGTTGCTAAATGGACGCACAACAACTGGCACAAGTCGAGGCCCTGTGCGAAACTCTATATACGGGAGTTTCAACGACAAATGCAGACGGGGAACGAGTGACGCTTCAGGAAGCGCAGCAGCGCTTGCTCAGTTTGCGGAGTTCAGCTGAATACATTCCGCAGTGTCAATACATCCTTGACAACTCAAATTCTCAATACGCTCGGCTGGTAGCCAGCAACTCGTTGACAGAGCTCATAACTGTTCACTGGAACTCATTCACTGTCCCTCAAAGGATCGATATACGAAACTATGTGCTAGGCTATTTGGCAAACAAGGGACCACAACTGCAAGACTTCGTGGTTACATCCTTGATAAAACTCGTTTGTAGAATCACAAAGCTAGGATGGTTCGATGATCCGGTCCATCGAGAGCTGGCCGATGATGTTACCAAGTTTTTGCAGGCAACTGTAGATCACTGCATACTTGGACTCAAAATCCTCAACCAGCTTGTCGAAGAACTTAGTCTTCCCACGAGCGGAAGGACGCTGACACAACACCGGAAGACAAGTGTCAGTTTCCGAGACGTTTGCTTAATCAAAGTTTTTCAACTAGGCTTGACCACATTGAAGCAGCTCCAAACCAGAGCCATCAGTAAGTTATTTCAAAAGTGTCGTGCTCGACCAACGCTTGACTGCCACTCGGAACTTAAGTCCTTTTTCTTCTTTCTGTTTTTTAATAGCCGCTGATCAGCGTCAAGAAGCAATCTTGGGAGAACAGGCATTATCTCTAGTTGTTCGCTGTCTAAGTTTTGACTTTATTGGGACCAATCCAGATGAATCCACGGAAGACGTAGGCACTATCCAAGTGCCGACATCCTGGAGACCTCTTCTATCGGACCCTGCCACAACTGAACTACTCTTTGAATTCTATGCAAACACGGAACCGCCACGGTCATCCAAAGCTATGGAAGCTGTCATTCTGATGGCTTCAGTTCGACGGTCGATCTTTCCGACGGACAAAGACCGAGGGGCCTACTTGGGCAGGTTCATTGGTGGTATTCGGGAAATGCTCTCCAAACAGACTGGGCTGCAGCATCAAGACAACTACCATCAATTTTGTCGATTGCTTGGACGCCTGAAGGCCAATTATCAACTGTCAGAACTTGTCAAGGCCGACGGGTACATGGAGTTCCTTGAACTAGCCGCCTCCTTTACAGTCGAATCTATGCGAAACTGGCAATATAGCACCAACTCCATACATTATCTCCTCTCCCTGTGGGGGCGTCTGGTCGCGGCCGTCCCTTACGTTAGACCGGAAACAGGCGCACAAGGACACGTACAGCATTTAGAAAAGCAAGTGTTGACTGTTGTTGAGACCTATATAGAAAGTATGTTAGGGTCCGTGGAGGCGGTTCTTCGCAGTGACGGTGCGCTGGAAAACCCGCTTGATGATGATGGCTCGCTTCGGGAGCAAATGGAACGGCTGCCTGTCATTTGTCGGTTCCAATATGCAGCTGTTGCCCAAATGATACTGAACAAATTTGACCCGCTACTGGCACAGTACCAAGATTTGACGACGCGCCTTGGGGCCAATCCTACCAGTTCGGCCCCCAATGAAGTCCAACAGCAACTGGCAATCATTGAGGGACAACTGACTTGGTTAACCTTTATGGTTGGGGCAATTGTAGGTGGGCATAGTTGGTCGTCTGCACACATCGGAGAGGGAGAAGAAAGCATCGATGCTAGTCTAAGTCGTCGAGCATTGCAACTAGCACAAGGGATAGATTACCGTTTGACCTCATCAAATGGTATTGGGCGTGCGGAATCAATGCTCGAAGAGGCCGTCTTGTTCTACTTTCAAAACTTCCGCAGGGTGTATATGTTCATGTGGGATCAAATGTCAGGCAGTAGCAGTACAACTGTAGGTGACAGCTTGTCGGTGAACATGATTGTTGCCAAGCTCGACTCTGCGCCCTCTACAAAACAAAAGATCTACCAACAAATGTTTGAACATTTGGGTATGGGAGACCATACTGTCGTCGCAAATCTGATCGTCACAAAAATGGGCAACAACCTCAAATACTGGCCGGATGACAATGACATTACCGGTAAAACACTTGACTTACTGCACGATATGGCTGGTGGCTACAGTAGTTCCAAGCTTCTGTTGAATCTTGACACCGTCCGATTTCTTGCTATGCATCATACCGAAGATCACTTTCCCTTTCTTGCGGTTCCTTCGAATGCTCGACACAGAACAACGTTCCATGCTACTTTGACTCGGCTACTGTTGTCACCACATGGAGAAGAAAAACTCGGCCTGACTTTTGAACAGTTCTTAGAACCGATCGTCAACACGCTAACTCAGCTTGGTCAATTATCGCCAAATGACTTCCGCAGCGAGAATTGTCGAAGACCGTTGATTGGAGTCTTTCGGGACTTGCGTGGAGTTACTGCAAGTCTTCATAACCGGAAGACCTACAGTGCTCTCTTTGAAATTCTTCATCCTCTTCACTTACCCCTTCTTGCAAAGGTAGCTGATCTATGGTATGACCAATCCGATGTGATTATTAGTTTGCTTCGCTTCTTGCATGAATTCTGCCACAACAAGGCAAATAGAGTCAATTTCGACCAGAGCAGCGCTAACGGGATTCTACTGTTCCGCTGTACCAGCGAGGTTGTCTGTGCCTATGGAAGAAGGTTGCTTGCAACGCCTCCGCCCAGCAGCACGGATCCTGAAATCTACAAAAAGCGGTACAAGGGTCTTTCATTATCGCTTAATGTTTTGAACTCGGCTCTTGGGGGGAACTACGTTTGTTTCGGTGTATTCGAGCTCTACAATGATCGAGCACTCGAGAATGCGCTTGATGTTGCCCTCCAGATGGCTCTGTCAGTACCATTGGACGATATTAATGCCTATCCAAAGCTGAGCAAGGCATACTACAGCTTTATTGAGATTCTGTTCCGCAATCACAGGAAGACGGTTTTTGCGCTTGACACTACCATATTCATGCAACTGATGACTACCGTTCATGACGGAGTGCAAGCCACCGATGCTACTATCAGCTCGTTCTGTGCAAACACTGTCGATCACCTCGCAACGTACTATTTCAACAATAACGGGAAAGACAAGGCCCCAATGCACAATTTGAACAAGGTATGTTATCCCAATGCACAATTGATTAGCCTCACATCCTTTCGTGTCTAACACCTTTCTTTTCTTGCTCATCAGCACCTGAGCGCCCAGCCAAACCTCTTTTCGAGCTTGACTGCCACTCTTTTCAATCTTCTTTTGTTTGGCCCTCCACAAAACCACTGGGCGGTCATGCGGCCAATGCTAAGTCTCATGTTGGCAAGCGAATCTAGCTTTGCTGCTTACAAGGATCACCTCTTGAGCACCCAATCTCCAGAAAACCAGGTAAAACTGAACGAAGCGTTGACAAAATTGCTGGCAGATGTCAATCGGAGTTTGGACAGTGCCAACCGTGATCGATTCACGCAGAAGCTTACAGCCTTTCGCGTGACAGCTAGAGCATTCTTGACACTCTAGGTGTTTATCTCGTCACTTCGACCATAGAGAGCTCACGGTAACCCTCCAACCGCATGCGAAATATAACTAGAAGTCTAACCAGGTAATCCTCAGTAGAGTAGCGCTTGACTGATACTCTACTTAATTCCGTTCTGTTGATCGCTCCAAAGAACCACTGAACGGACATGCAACCAACGCTAAGCCTCGTGTATGCAATCTAGCTTGTTGAGTCCAGAAATCAGTGGAGCCTTGGCAGCTTCTGCAAGCTGGTTAGCTTTCTTCTTTTCTTGAAATAGTAACAGTTGTGTCTACAAACATTTGGTTGCAAAAAGGTATTCTTCGTTATTGGAGTACAGTTCCGATTATTCTATCTTCGCTAAGGGGGATGTTGGAATAATATACTACATATACCAGAAGATATACGATGGTATGACAGACAGATCACAGCGGATGTACCGGTGAAAAGCCCGGGAAACATATGGCTGTTTCGGGTACTTGTAGTGGTAGTGCCATAACAACTTGAATTCCCTAATTTACCTGTATTTCCTTTCATGCTCTCTCACATAGTCAAGTGGGTCTTGCTAATTTGACTCAAGAAAATGATCGACGGTCAGACTGAACGCACGCTTGCAAAGCTAGGAGCTAGGACGTCACCCATTCCACTCCCTCATGCCCAACAAACTTCAGTGAACGCATTTATGACATTCTTTCATAATGGCTGCAACGAGAGTTACAGCCATGTGTTCGAAGTCCAGTGCGCGATGGAGTTGTCGCCTCAGGATTTTTGCCAATCCGCACACGAGCTTGTGGAAATCCTGAATGGTCTCCGGGACCAAGAAGGAACGGAGTGGAGTCTTTCGAGCTGGGTCTTGAACGAAGACGAGAAATCACCATCCTCCGTTTATCTCTCTCACCCACCAATAGTTACGTCTCAACTTGATGAAGGTGACTTGCCCGAAAGCAGACATGATTTCCCGTTGGAAGATTTCACTGTGCTCCAAGATCCACAAACAAGCATTGATTGCCAGGACGAGAATCGGGCAATTTCCATTCAGTGGGATTTCAGTATTGTTTACAGCGACACCTATCGAGTTCCAGTTCTATATTTTCGAGTCCAAAAGCTAGACGGTACACCTGTCACACGAACACAGGTGCTTAATTTGCTTCCAAAGCAACAGATCAAAGACTCTTGGGACTTCATTTCCCAAGATGAACACCCCATTACTTGTTTCCCCTCATTCTTCCTTCATCCGTGCCAAACCGCTACAAGATTGGAACAACTCAACCTGTCCAATGGAAACCAGCGATCTATGGTGTTATGGGCATGGATGTCTATGGTGTTCCCTGCAGTCGACCAGGGCATTCCACCATCCTATTTCAATCTAGTGCTGAATTCTGTTGACAATGCAACATAAATCTTGCTTGTTTCATTCAGCTAGAATACTTCATACTAGTAAGTCGATATATTTCTCTATGACTAGTCTAATCAACGGGAACCAGAGCTTGCACCTCAACGTTGGAAACATCTTGGACTTCTTCGTATCCAGCAGGATGTTGCTCATCTCCCTGCTGTCGTTTTTGCGTTGCGATGCCGTATCCTACAACTCCTCCTGTTACAGTTACCAACGACGCGAACTTCCCCGCAGTAAAACACATTTCTTCGCCTCCCGTTCTGCCACAATACGCGAAGTGTGTAAAAACAAAAACAAGGACTGCTTGAAGACCTTTCATAACCCCTGCGCTGGTCGCTCCACCAGGATAGTGTCGCAAGGTGTGGAAAAATGTTATCGAGTGGACCGTGTTGCTTAATGCAAATAAACACAATACGAAGAGGGCGTAAGCAATCGTCGAATCGGCGGCTTGCATTGGTTCCCAAATTTTTCGGTTAAATCTGGGGATGGTGTAAACACATTGCCACAGTAGAAAGCAAAAGGCTGCCACCACTCCCTGGATGGCACAATTTTGTCGTACGGTAAGCCTGTGCTCCCCTACTGTCATAATAGCTTCGCACATTACATAGTTGCCAGCATGCATCATTGATCCAAACACTACCAACAATAGGCCTTGAACGACGCTGCTTCCAAGATGGATTGAACCACTTGTAGTCAACGCAAGGCCAAAAAAGACCACGAACACACAGCCCCACTGCCAACAGTTCATGCTACGACCCAAGAAAATTTTTGAAAACAAGGCAGCCCATATGGTGACGCTAAAAATTCAAAATTAAGGAACAAAAGATTTCAAGTTAGACAATGCGAGATTTTGGAATCGAAGACAGGCGAAAAAATGGAAGCTTGATGTTTGGCTGCAACAAACTTCCATCCATATCAAACCTACCTGCTATATACTATGGCAAAAAGCGTGGGCCCAGCCAGTGCCGCACCGGTATAATTCATTGCTGAGGACATTATATCAAACAAGGCAATTCCTATGGCTTTCAAAATGGCTCGGCGGGAAGGCCACTCCACATGCTCTGCAAGTAAGGAAAAGATAAAGCAGGCCGGTCCGAAATAATAGAAAAACATGTAGAGCTGGCAAGTAGAATCAGCGACACCAGCATCTTTGAGCAACGTCATCAATAGGGGCTGACAACACCCGGACAGAATGTACAGCGTAACATTCAGTCCCACCAGCTGTTCAGGCTCAGCTGTGACGGCGCTCCCTCTCCTTGTCTCTTCTTTCGTGGCGACTGCCATTCTGATGAAATCTGATTTCAGAACTCTTTCATCGCAATGATTTACGAATCGTGATGACTAGTTACCTTTCAGCTCTTCTGAAACGTTTTCATCAGTGTGGTTCAGAAGAAAGGAAGCAGTTCTGGTGGAAAATGAGGACAGAGGACGGACAGCTGAATTTTCAAGATTCTTGGCTCGATAGAGTAGTGCACGAGGTTGTACAGGAGGACATAGTATGTAACTAATCTACGAGATGGCGAGGGAGGATGTCCGCCCTCATTTTTCGAGGATGGCTGCCCCATCTGTGGACGGCACGTACAGCTTCTACTAAATGACATTCTAAACTGTTGGAGCAAGGCGAGACATAGACTGGGCTGAATTATTTTAAGACAGCATTCCGAGCCAATGCCTTTTCTCCACTAACGAGCAGTAGTTTCAAGCGTTGTCCCCAATAAAATCCCCATTTTTTCTTACAGAATGTACTAGCGGGAAGGTGGAGGTGGCGGCGGCGGAGGCTGGTAATGATGATAGCCTTGGGGATAAATTGGTGCAGGAGGAATTGGAATGTAAACAGGAATGATTGTTCCAGGAGGAATTCCTTGAGGAACGACCAATTGTATCGGATACGTTGGAGTCACGTACACAAACAACTGTCTCGATGGCCCAAGGTTCATAGGAACTTCAACTTGAATTGTCATAAAACCAGGAGGAGGACCTGAAGTCTGGCTGGGCGATTGGCTGTTCTGCATAGTATGTTTGTTGACTGTGTCCGATCGAGAACAGAGTTCCATGATAAGTATCAAGATAGACGCTGATCAATGCGGCAACACAGATATCAGCAAAAGATATGGTTCGTTTAATTCCGATGCCTTGTTGCCTTGTTATATGTTGTGACTAATGAAAGAAATATGTGTCTGGCGATGATGAGCGAATTCAGGGCACTGTTTTCTATGCGTGTAACGACAACACGTAAACCGCCTCTTCTCTACGGAGGTTCCAGTAGTAGTACATATCTCGAGCTCCGGTACACACAGACCGCGCACCTCAAACAGAAAAATGCTGTTTCCAACCCGGAGATAAAATCCGATCCGCAGCACCAGATCCAGTGCCTACCATCTTCATTCCAAAGTCCTTCCTACAAGCAACATTGTTTTCAATCGGCGTAGGCATCACCATGGGTTAAAAGTCATTGGGTTCCGTGCTATCACTACATAAAACTTCAAAACATCCATAAGCTTCACTTCACTTCAATACAAATTCATCCTCTTCTTGTGTCTACATTGCTGCAGAATGTTAAAGACGATGGATCCAGCCAAAACAGCTCAACTGTAGTGCACAGTTGATATGAGAAAAAAACAATGATACAGTTGGAGGTCTATGTTCTGTTCAGCATGCAAGCTGCAACAATGACTGATGATT
>JAAMXS010009395.1:0-14875 GCA_019693525.1 Cylindrotheca fusiformis | reverse complement strand
TAAGCGCAATGTTGGGGGCGAGGTCTATTTGGCGGACTTGATACACATTGAATCCGTATACAGGATCGTCTGCTCTTGGACTATCGTTGCTGTGGAGGACATCGATCAGGTAGGCCACGTTTGGTCGTCCCAGAGCAGCATAGTCTCCTTTTCCTGCAAAGGCCATCATGTCCAAGATTGAAGCTTGCTCCTTCTTGGAGAAAGAACTGGTCAAACTAATTTCGATGACCACATGAGGATTCATGGGTTCATAGTCTTGTCCACGGATGCTCCCGTTTTCGTTCAAACGGTTCGGCCCAAACAGCGACATATCAGGAATCCGCTTCGCATTGTTCCTAAAGCTACGAGACACCAATACGTTCACCTCTTTATCAGCCTTGACTCCTTGCAGCCCATGCCCATTCTCTGAACCCCATCGGGTGAACTCCCGCTGGAACAAATCTACCACCTCGCGGTGCTCCTTGCCCTGCATCTCTTCCCAGATAGCGCGCCCGTCGTTACCAAGAATGATGTGCTTGTAATCGTCAAGGCCAAACTCCTCTAGATCGTCGAGTAGATCACGTTCGCAATCGTACTTTTTTCCTTGGATTTGTTCAGGAAGCCCTTCCTGCTTCTGTTCAAGCGATAGTTCTTCTTGCACTTCTTCCTCACCTGTCTTTGCCGCTTCGGCAACGAATCTCGAAGGAGAGCTTTCATTCTTCTCCTCCTCCAAAGACTTGTCTGTGGGCCTCATTATATGGATGCGTCTCGTGTCTGCCAGGTTACTACGGACAACCGTTTCGAATTGTTGATACCGTTATGCTGTTACAATATGGGAAATGGGTTTTTCAATCCAGCATTATGACAACAGAAAAACACAAAGTATACTTTGCTGTTTATTTGTCGCAGGCATCAGGAATGGAACAAGTTGAGGGATGCGCTCGTCCCCCTTACTTATTAGCACTGTCTGTGTGTATGTGTCGCAGTTTCGACTTTTCCGAGTTCGACTTGAGTATGCGTAACGAACGTCTTTGTCCGATTCTAAACACGACATCCAAGCGGACAAATAAATAGCAACCCGAAGGCCGAGGAAAGATGAGAGTGAGAATGAAACAATAGCCTGTCTTCTGCATTTACTAGTAGCAACATCATCATCACAAATGCCCAGAAAGGCAAAGAACCCTGTCAATTTTGCTCTGGAAGAGCTAGTGAAGTCTTTCATTCCTTGCTGCAGTGATGACCAAGAGAACAAGAACAGCAGCAACGATGCTATCTCGCGGTGGTGGTGGGAGCCAGAAGAGTTTCGAGCTTTTCTGTTGGACAATGGTGTCAAAAAAGAACTCTCACTGAATACGGTTAGACAGTCGCTTGGTTATTTTTCAAAGTTATCCGTCATTGAGGGAACGAAATTTAGGTCCAAAAGGTATTATCGGTTCTCGCCCTCAGACAATTCCAACGTGACACCACTTCAGCAGCAGCAGCAGCAGCAAGGTTCGTGTCTGCCCGCCTCAATCGCTGGAACCAAGATAGCCTTGAACAGTCAGTTGAGGAATCGCCTCAATGATGCCTTATTGCTGGAACAAGCAGAAACCTCCACAGCGCGTCAGTCAGAATTGGCATCCGCATCAGGACGACCATCCAACAGAAACCGCAGTCCACTAGCAGAGATTGCCAATTCGTCAGCACAGAACAATAATAGCGACGAGAGGAATGATCAAGATCATACTACTACTACTACTACTTCTGATACAGAAACTGCCAACATTGTCGAACCAAATGGTCTTCTTGATCACGACTACGTCTTGATGAACATCGAGTCGATGCTCTCCTTTTGTAATAAGCTACTTCAGCATGGATCCACTCACCACTCCAATGTTGATGGTGGTGGTGGTGGTGATTATGATACGCCACCTCCAATGCTAAAATTGAAAGCAACCACAAGATTTGGGGCAATGATCCGATTTCACTTTGAATGTTCCACCTGCGGCGAAGAGTTTGTACTCGATACGGATGGCGGTGATTCTCCCGATGTATCAACGGTGCCTACAACTGCTGCTGTTGCTGCTGCTAGCAACGAACAACACACCGGTCCTCTCTCCCAGACCCCTGCAATTAGTCATCGAATTTTAGAGGCTTCCAATAATGCTGGAATTTCCGAAACCGAGTTGAAGGATTTTTTGGATTGTATGGGTCTTCCCTTTCCGACAGAAGGCGACGAACAAGAAGACAATGATAGTCAAGGAAGTAATAGTACCGACAAATCAGAGGAGCAAGATTCTATCCAAAATCCAAAACGGAGAAAATGTGGATAGTTATATTGAGAATACAAATGATGCCTCAAAAAGACCTCACTCGGAGAAAAAAAATCAGGAGCCCAAGCTCTTCAAGAGCTATTGCATCGAATGCATAGATATCTACCGCAGGTCGAATCTACCTCAGGCTTGGAGTTGTGGGGATAGCGGCAGCGGTATAGAAGTGATATTAATACTTTAAAAAAAAAAATAGACAACTACTGGATCTTAGATACAAACTTCAAAAGACTTAGCTTCTGTCAATCACTCGACAGTCTACGGGGAAGGGTGACCCTAAGTCCTGTATCTGGTATGCCTGGCCTTACAGTTGGCATCCACGATCCAAGCCTTCGGAGCATACAAATACTAAACAAATAACGTGACATTATAGAAAGTTAGAAACACTATTAATTTGATCACTTCAATTTGGTTTGTATTGTCAATCAATCTCTCAGATTGCTCTGACCGCCAGGGTTACTTCTCGCCGTCAGATTCTTGAGTAGGAATGAAGTGACGACGTCCGATGATGGATTGGTTGCAGCGAGTTGGCGAGACATGATCAATGATAAGCGATCAGGTGCCATTGCTTGTTGGGCCAGAATCGACTGATCCAACAGACTCCGTTGTCGATCACTACTAGCGGAAAGAAGATGCTCCTGGCTATTCTCATTCGGCCCAAATTTCGGAGATGCTCCTGGTTGCAGCTGATGTGCTGTCTTTAGGCTGCCAAGAAGATTCCCCAGCTGGTTCGCTTGTTGTAAGAGTGTGCTCATATTGCCCGGTTGGGGTGAGGCTGATAGCATATTTCGCCCAGAAAATAAGAGGCTAGGCCCTTGAAGTTGAACCGGAATCCCTGTGCCAAGATCGCGGTTCTGTGAAAGGGATGGAACAGTTTTTGGTGGTCGTGGCTGAGAGTTTGCAAGGCTTGGGGATGTGCCCTCCTGTGTAATATTCCCTTCCGCTTCTTTCATTTTCCTGACAACTTTGCCAGTATTCTGTCCCCTCAAAACATGGCTCACCTTATGGTAGGCAAAGGAATCTTCGGCTTCCACCCACTTTGTCTTATCAGCCTTCGAATATCTCAGAAAGCGTGATCCAGTCGCCTTCAGCCTCTGCACTATTGTTTCGATGATCTCCTTCTTGCGGCTTCTTCGACTGCGGAGGTATTCATCGCGGAACTCGATAGCAGCCAAGTGAAGGTTTAAATTGCCCACATGATGAAGCACCTGAACACCACGCCCACAAAGAACATCTTTTTGCGTGCGCTCAACGATTACTTCACCTTTTTCGGTTGGAACAGGAAGCTTGTTGGAGGCCATGGTTTCTAGTGGAGGTTGTTATCGCATTTGACACAAGCACTATTATCTCTTTTGATTGTGTATTATGATGGACTGAACTGGAGTTTCTGTACTCTTGAGAAGCTTCAGAGTTCCAGCATGAACAGCGTCGAAAAGATTTGCTGACTCTTCAAGTTACGATAAGATGACTCCTTATATAACGCTCCGAAATCCAGCAGACGCGCTTGCTTATGGCAGGTGGTCAATAAAGCCTTAAATGCAATAATCAGTGTTCGGCTTCCACATAAACGTGGCAAACCTGGTAGCATCTTGATAAGGCCAATCGCTTTCCTGAACACTTCACGCGAAATATGGAACTTGGATGGAGAACCATTGTAGGCAAGATCAACGCGAAGGCCAAACACCTCAGCTTTCATCCAGTAATTACGGATACCGCAATACCAGTAAGTAGCGCTCGAGAGCGCTGGTCCGATTTCCAACTCGCGAAGGGTGGGAAACGACAGATTTAAAGGCGGTCGTCGCGACCCGCGAGGAGAGTCTGACCGTCTGCAGGTAAGTCGTAGTCGTGGTTGTTTCGTCATCACAAGACGCAACGCAACAAAATCGAACCAGCTCTTGGCAGACGGTCAGACTCTCATCGCAGAGTGCGATGACGCGATGACTCTCTTCATTGTCTTCTGAGCCCAAACGTTTTCACACAAGAGTCACGCCCAAACGTTTTCACGCAAGAGTCTACAGCAAACGGAGGAAGAACAGCAAAGAAATAAGATGTAGTAAATTAAGCTATCTCTTCAATCGTAAGTCTATCCAAGTGTCCTTGACTCGGTGTCCTCCCTTGAGTTGTTCTTCGATAACAGCGCAGCAAGAATTTGCGATGAATCGGTGGAGGCCAACAGCTGCGCCAAAATTGAGGTCAACACATTATTGTTGTTATTTGGAATTGTCTGATGGGTAGCATCTTGCTGGACATGAGCAACAAGGCCAGTAGGATATCTTAATTCCTGCTGTTGTCGCTGTTGATAGTTTTGGCCTTGCTGAATAGGATAAGATAGAAAATTTATTTCGTGTGGCACTTCACTTCGATTTCTCGCAGAATTTGCTGATGCCATCAATTCATCAAACCAGTTTGGTTGCTGCTGCTGCTGCTGCTGCCGGATAGGTTGCTGCTGCTGCTGCCGGATAGGTTGCTGCTGCTCCCGGATAGGATTCGAAATGGCAGTCTGTTGGGAAAGTAGGTTTGACACAAGAGAGAATGGGTTCTCACCCCGCTGTAACGCTGTTGCCAACGCACTAAGAGACGAAGTTGCATTCGCACGTCCATTTGCTTGTTCCAACAATTCCCTTACCATTTCGAATTCTGAAGACAATGACGAGCCGGGATCACGTCGCTGTGGAATCATACCACCACCAGGAAAATCACCATGGTTGGACACCTGATGGCGGGGTTCTTGAGGTGCAAACACTGGAGGTGACTTGGATTGTTCTGGAAGGAGACTGTTTTGCACCTGCATACCGTACATGCTGGCGTTGAAGGTATTGTTCATCGCAGGAGGTATTCTTGCACTAGCAGAGACAATCGCACTAGTAGGAGGGATACTGTCCCCCTTTTGAGAATCCTGGGAACAAGCCTTAGCTTGAAGTGTGGAATCGGTAGCAAGCAGAGGACGATTTTGTCCACTAGTATCAGTTGAGGAATTATTGTTTGCAAATTCTTCGGCTTCTTTCATCTTTCGGACGACCTTTCCTGTGTTTTGTCCACGTAGAACATGACTGACTTTGCTGTAAGCAAACGCATCCGTCGCCTCTACCCATTTTGTCTTGTCCTGCTTCGAATATCTGAGAAACCTCGAGCCAGAAGCTTTTAGCTTTTTCACGATTGTTTCAGCAATTTCTTTCTTCCTACTTCTTCGGCTGCGCAAATACTCTTCTCGGAATTCATCGGCTGCCATGTGAAGTCTCAAGTTGCCAACATGATGAAGGACTTGCACGCCACGACCACAAAGGACGTCTTTTTGAGTTCGTTCAACAGGTACTTCTTCTTCCATTGTCTTTGACCTGTTTTCCATTGTCTTTGACCTGTTTGTGAATGAGGTTGGTTCCTGTCAGAAGCAGACTCATCACTTTCCGATTCAAAAAGAGAATTGCGTGAGGTATGTGAATTCATGGGGTCGTTCATGCCTCAAAATGACAAATTGTGTAATTCGAAGCTCATCAAATGGTCCAATCTATTTAAGAGAGAAGAACCCAAATTCTTAGGGCAGACGTCAACTTGTAGAAGTACTAGCTTACCGTCGTGCGAAATTGATCCCTGGATGGACCATTGGAGATAACGGGAAACATCTGATCAAAGTGCAATATGTACGAGTCGAACTCGGCGGCACATATTTATCACGAGTCGCTACTAACTTCCCCTTTGACGGACATTAGAACATGTCAGAAACAGCTTATTGATTCCTGTGTGTGACGTACGTCTCTTATCGCGACCACTTTCTGGGAGAAACTCAGGTGAGAGTCGTGACGCATGTCTCTTATCGCGAACGCACACAATGTGGGAATGACATCAAATTCGATCAGGCCTCAAAAACTTTCTTAAAAAACTGTTCTCTGCAGCGATATTGACTGTAGGACCCGCGATCTCCGTCCGTGCGACGTTCTATCATTGGCATGTTTGTTCAGCCTTCTTCATTGATTTGACTACAGATGACGTTCTTGCTTCGCTGCCATTTCCCTGCAATTATCCATGGAAACAAATGGCAAGACTTCAACGACCGATGCACCAAGCAGACCGAGGAATCGTTGATCCTGCTAGACTTTTTACTTATTTTTTTAAATAATGAGAGCACCATCATTTAATGTGGTGAGATTAAAGCCATCCAACCATTCTGTCCTCTTCTTTTCTCCACCAGGTGCACTGTAAACTATGGGAAAGAAGCTCTCGTCGACCTCTGTGCTGTTGTACTTTTTATAGCGTCCATAGATATAACTGGATGCGCCAAATGGTGATTCATCGCTGCTCTCGACAAATGTTACGTCCCCTCTGAGATAGTGCGCCACCAGCGCCCTTCGATGCCGAGAGTCAGATGTATTGGGTCCCGACCCGTGCCATACATCCTGATGATGCAGCAGAGCGCATCCAGCTTGTACAGCTGCTGATTGAATCGGTTGTTTTCTTGCTCCTTTGTCCGACTCCTCCATCTCATTGGATTTATTGTGCGCTTCATCATATGCGCGGTCCAGTTCACCACTGCGATAGTTCTTCTCATCTGAACCGTGAAAGGATGAGCTTCCGGAATTTAGCAACTCGTTATCACTCTTTGATTCACGGTGAAGAATCGGTCGCCATTGATGCGATCCTGCAACATATTCCAAACAACCTGTCTCCTCGTCTGCATCATCTAAGGCAATCCAAAGTGTTACAGAGTTGTTCTCATACGGTTCAAATTGTGTGGAAATGTACGCCGAATCTTGATGGAACCCCACGGTATCAATCCTATGGTGTGGAATGTAATCCAAATTTGTCATCGGCAATGGCTGAGGGGGTTTCCAGACGATATCATCCTGTGCGATTCGGACGGATTCCCATCCCATGATTTTGGAAATAAATTCACCAAGCGCTTCGTTCAGCACGACAGATGCCACCGTCCTCGATGATTTCCAGGAATTGCACATCTCTCTAGCAGCATCGGGCCGAGATATACCCTCTCGCCAATGCCATTCGTCGGGGTATACGTTTGTCTCAAAGTTGCCACGAAACAGACCCGGAAGAACATCCCGCAAGGTTTGACACATGTCCAATGATAGGATGGGAATGGTCGAAGAAGAGTCGCCATTAGATGAAGTGAATCCCTTAGAATGAAGCTCATCTGAGATATTTGATTGAATCGTTTTGGAAGATAGCATGTGGTAGAATCCCTTGGAAAAGGGATCGTTCGTTCGTGGCCTTATTGCCATCCTTCTCGTGGACGATGCGGAATAAGATCGCGAAATCCGCAGAGTCTTCAATTTTTCTGGGCGACGAGAAACACGGAACACTGCAGAAGCGATCATGGTGACTCCATCATCGCTCAATTACGACAGATGGAAGATAAGAAGTCATAAAACTCGAATAGTGAAACGGATGTTGAAAGTCGAAATGGATCAATGGATCTTCTTTTCCATAGATTTTTTCTTCTCTGCCATCTGTCAATTCTGGCGACGGGTCGACGGACAGTACGGGGCTGTAGTCTCGCTACCTCTGTCGCAGCAGACATTTCGCTCTTAAGTACCTGGTGTCCAACGACGATACCATAAAAGGTAGTATTTGCTTTGTAACACTAGGGTATAATGACAACGTGCTAGATTACTATTACTCAGAACTTGGTACTTGAAGAAACCAGTCACGTCGGCGTCCCTTCCGACTCTTCTGACTCTTCTTCGTCCTCCGGCTTACGAGGCAGATGAGTCTATGGTGTCAGATCTGGGGAGGCGAAATAGTCTTCAACGTCAAGTTTGTCAAGAAAAGGAAGTACCTGAGGTATCACAATGGAAGCACCGCTCATAATTCGGCAGCTTTGTCGATCGGGAGTTTGTTCATTGGCGATAACGTCATCAATCTTTATTTTCCAGAGACCTAGCTCCATCACGGAAAGGATTTCCTGCTGTTCATACTTTGCAAGTTTCAAGTAGATAGCAACAATCTCCCTCCTCCTGGACGACCAATCCGCCTTCAATGCCTCGTCAACAGCCTGCATCATATCTGAGCTCCACGACCGGTCCAAACCGAGCAAATCGCTAAAACGCGATTTCAGTACAATTCGAATCACATCGGAAGATGTTGGCATCCTGTTCAAGCATAGATAATCCATCGGTGTGGACCCAAATGAGTCCCTACATTGAATCATATGATCCAGCTGGCCTACTTTCATCACGGCTAGCAGCATACTCATATTTGGAGTCTGGGACAATGACAGAACATGCAGTGGAGTCATACCAAACTCATCCACTTGGACCGCTGCTGTCAATGGATCATCCTCCACCAGGCTCCGCAAACGCAAGATTGAGTCGTCCGTGGAATGACACGGTTGGTAGTAGCACAGCTTGTTCAGCGGAGAAGTGTCAAATCGATGTTTCAATTTGCGGTTGAGGTCGACATTGTTTTCAACAACACTACCAAGCTTCGAATCTCGTAGGCAACCTCCCAGAGATTGATCTGTCAGTGTTGGAATCGCCAGATTCACCAAAGAAGAGCAACCGAAGCTCTGACCAGGAAATCTCTCGGCTTGGGTGATGAAGAGTCCCTCTGGAAGTTCTACGGACACAAGACTGCTACAATCCTCAAAGGCGGTCCAATCCATCATGCGATCGACAGTTGGTGGGATTCTTATATGAGACAAGGTCACGCAGCTGCAAAATGCGGCCCACCCGATGGAAGATACAGTCAAAGGGATCTCGATGTATTCCAGGCTTCTACATCCCCAGAAAGTGCTATCTTCAATTCTCTCCAAGGTTGGTGGGAGCTTGATAGATTTTAGTCTGCTGCAAAGTTGGAATGCACTCTCCCCAACTGTGGATACTGTAGCTGGGATTTGCAGAATTTCTATTGATTCACATCCTGAAAAGGATCTTTCTCCTATTTCCAGGAGCCCGTGCGGAAGGTCAAAAGAAGTCAAACTTCGACAGCAGTTGAAAGCGTCGTTACC
This sequence comes from Cylindrotheca fusiformis, assembly GCA_019693525.1. Lineage (NCBI taxonomy): Eukaryota > Bacillariophyta > Bacillariophyceae > Bacillariales > Bacillariaceae > Cylindrotheca > Cylindrotheca fusiformis. The sequence goes on along the minus strand of JAAMXS010009395.1, from coordinate 5,629 downwards.
AATCTTAATCACAGACGAAGGAATGTTGACCGTTGCTAATGATCCGCAATTGAAAAAAACCGGCTCGATCACTTGAAGCCCCCCAGGTAGCTCAACAGAAATCAAGGCTTGGCAATTGGCGAATGCTGCTTCACCAAGCTTCGTGGAAACAGAATAAATAACGATCTTCCGTAGACTGTGGCAGAAAAGAAATGCATCTTCGTCAATCTGTAGCTTTGCATTTTTTGGAAAAACAATCGTTCCATCTTCCAAATGTTGATTATTGCTAGAGACAATCCCAAGAGAAGAGTCATTTGAGAAGAACTGAACACGCTTTAACTTGGAGCAAGCTTCGAAAGCCTCTTTTCCAATTCTTGTCAGTGTCTCTGGTAGTTGCACATGCACTAAGAGTTCACAATTGTTAAAGGCTCCCTCACGAATATATCTCACAGATGAATCTACTCGCAGGTGAGTCAACGAATCTTTCGGAACGTCTGAATATCTCGTTTCGCTCGTGTAGACAAAAAACTCCGGGACTGCCTCCTCTTTTGTCTCCGAACGTTTCAGCTCATTGTTCTTATTTTCTTTCATGCTTGAATGTTTCCATGATCACAGAGGCGAAGGTTGCCTGCCAGAACGTCCAAAATCACTTCAAAACTCTTTTGTGTTGCGGCTGTGCTGATGTCCAGCCAACTTGTGTTGTGGTCTGTCGTTTGAGGGAAGGCTGAATCATCGAATAGAGAGTTTGCTACTGTCGCTGCACGTGATCTTTGGCGCGGGAAAAAAGTAATAAAATAGGCCCTTTTACAGCCAAGTACCCCCCACACCCATTAACCGTATCGTCCACATCAATAAACTCAGGCTGGTATTTGCTTATAAAAAGAAATATAGTGAAAAGGAATCGATCAAGACGAAGAATGCAATATCACGAGATCGTTTTCTCTCTCTGTTATTGTTTCAGTTCCGTCAAAACAAGCAACGTAGGATTCTGCCATGCCACGGCTTTTGGCTTATGGGTCATGAGTCCACCTTTGCCATGGCATATTCACCTGCTCTTCTGGCCGAAGACTGTTATACCATCGCCTCAACAACGAAAGAGAATTGCAATGAAACAGCTGAATGAGTCGTCAGTGTATCATTGAGCGATGATGATGATCTTCTGACCGGGTATCTAAATAGGCTTTCAGCTGCGAACGGCAGGGACAGATTTTCAGTTGCATGTATCTTTTTAAATTAACACCAAAAAAATAAGATTTTGACTATAGTCACTATGCCCCCTGTGCATTGGCTAAACAAGTCTCTTCACTCACTCTCACATTGTTTTTGCATCCCTTTCATTTTATCACTTATTAGGATGCCATATAATTTTTCACACTCCTTTTCTTATCCTAGCACAAGAGAGTTATCTGGATTGTTAGCCTTTTCGGAATGGTACTGGTTGGCCATTTCATCGTAGGCCTTCAACAGTCGATTCTGAGTCTCCACAAGCTCGGTCTTGTCGGCTCCATCAGGCAGGGATTCCACAAGATCCATCAGACAGGCAGAACTTAGATACTTGTTCTGTTTCCGATACGTTGTGACTCCCCATAACTCGTGCATGGTTTGGATATCGTGCGGGATTCTTTTTTCATTCAACAATAAAGCACACAAAACGTGAATACAAAGCAAGAAAAAAAGAAGCTCCCATGAATAGACTTACCCTTGAGCGCTAGTGATGCTGTATGGGAAGAAGTAATACAGAGTATTAAAGCCTGCCCACAGAATACTCGAAATACACATGCAGCAAGGTTCGTGGGTGCTGAGAAAGACGCTGGATTGAGCCATGGGACCTCGTTCGGCAGGTGGTGTCTTTTGGGACCACTCATAGATGCAATGGACTTCTCCATGAAAAATGGGACATTTGGTTTCGGCGTTGGTTTCCGAAATTGCGCACTGGAGCTTTGAATCCAAAATGGCAGCCCCAAAGACCTTGTTTCCATCTTGAACTCCCTTCCTGGTCTTTGGTAACACGTCCTCTTCGATGACTTTGTACATTTGGCGGATATCATCAGCAGTGGCTGTCAAGACCGGTTTTTGATTGGATTCATCAATCACCACACCTTCTTGAACTGTATCAGCTGGCATGGTGACAATCGTTTCTTTGAATTGATTACTTGCCGATAAATCGTTTCTTTGAGGTTGTTTTTGTTGGTGCTATGCTTATTGTGGACTCTTGGTGTTTTTCAATCTTCTGTTGTCATCATCGGAAGTTGCTGACGGAATTGCTTCTTCTGCGAAACTTGAAAGATACGCGGCAAAAGGAACATTTATTAGAGCTCTTGTCTCGTGCGGTGTTGAATATCTTTATTCGTCTGGCATTCAGTCCGCTTGTTGGGGAGAAAAACGAATTCAATAATCAGTCAAGAAAGCCACGACACTCCAACAAGGAACGAAGTTCAGCAGTAAGAAAACGACAATTCGTCCTATCGTCCTTTGTACTCGAGAGCCATTTGTGTTTGCATAGTACATCATTCAAAATTCAAATTTAGACCAAATTTCTACTTTCGTCTTCCAAGATGGTGGAATTGGCAACTTCTTCTTCATCTGCTTCCTCCTCCTCTTCGTTCACGAGTTCGTCACCATAATCGGATGATCGTCTCTTTCGTCGGATTCTGATATTGTGCTTGGCCCAACACAAGGTGGGGACGTAACAGGCAATTAAACTCGAAGGGACCAAGACCATGGCCAGGTACATGGCAAAGGTGGCAAGTGTCAAATGGGTATCTGGAACCTTGCCTTCTGCTGCCATTTGTTCTGGAGAGCGTAGAGTGAGCAGGGCAATGTCCGTCTTGGAAAGAAAGCGAAGTCGTGGGCCCCATCCCACGACACCTTCCGAAACAAATAGATACGATGGCCCATCAGGTGAACCAACATCAAATTTATGCAAGCCCGAAATGGCATCGTACCATCCCAAAAAGACGTGTTGCGGCCACAATTGGCCACCATGGGTATGGCCACTCAACTGGAGACCCACCCCATCCTTGGCCGCCTGGGTCATATTCCTAGGTTGATGTTGCATCATAATCATTGGCAAGGATGGAGACGGTATTGTGTCACTGTGAATAGTGGATCCATTAGGACCTGGAGTCGAGTGCAACGCAAGCGCAACATTGGGTGCCACTTGGCCTTCTTTCTGTCCCTTTACTCCACTCATATCAGCCATGCCCATCAACACAATCGAACAACCCTCCGAATAGCCTTTGGTCAAGATGGTATGTTCGTTTTCCAACAAAGTAATCTTGTCAGCAAAGGGTGACTCGGTACGGAACATGGTTCGAAAGTCTAAAAACAAAACAAGAAAGGAGTAGTAGTGCAGTCGACGCGGTGAGAATTGGAAGAATTCCTTGAAAATGTAAAGAAACTCGTTGTTGACACACATACCATCGATATGGTACTTATTCTCATGATTGCCAAACGTATAATAGATACCATCCGGTGCTTGTAGTTGGGTCAATGGTGCCAATTTTTGTTTCAAAAAATCATTGACAGGTTGATCACCAATATCTCCCACCAACGCTACAGCATCCGGTTGGAGACCATTCAAGTGTTCTACCATCCATTTTGTATCCTTCGCACTGGACATGGTACCGGCATGTAAATCCGATGCCATACCCAACCGGTATCCATCACATTGGAGTGGTAGTCTTGGAACTGGAACAGACAATTCCAAAATGTGTGGAGAATAGGCAGCCGCTGTACATAAAAACAGTAGGAGCGTTTGAGTGAGTGTTTGAGTGTCTCCCTACAACAATAGTAGGTAAGAAGGATATGACTATAGCAACGTACCTCTGGACCAAGCAGTCCACCAAACATACAAAATCAAAATAAGCACGACACGTTTCTTGGCAGAACTTCGTTCCGCATCCAGTCGCATCGCCTTGGCATCAGTATCTCCAATGATACTGTGTTCCGTAGTAGTAGTAGGAGTAATACTATTCGAATCCAAATTGATACCGTCATTGACTTCCTGCTGCTGCTGTTGCTGCTGTTGATAAACTGCTGCATTGGACTGGGAATTCGAAAACAATAACCCATCTCTCCACCACCAATTTTGAAGGTCTCCTTCCTTTCCTGTACAACCCAACCAAGCCAGATAGAGACCATCCACAAGCCACACGGCACAAACTAAGATCAGCAATGATCCGTATGCGTTGAAAAAGATGGATAAAAACCAATCCGGTTCTGCTTCATTGTAGCCCAACTTTCTCGAGAATTTGTTCCCCATCAATGAAAGAGTGACACCCGCAAGAAAGACAATTGTGGGAACCGATCGATTGACATTCGGTGGCCAGGTCGTGGCAGTTTCCCGACATACGCTCAACATTGAATCCCTAATATACAAAACAAAAACACACAGTAACAGAGAGATGGTAAGAAACAACATCAGCAACAAAAACGAAACCAACAGCTGTGTGTGACGAAAGAATCTCTGCTTACCCCGGAGACAGAAAAGGATCTCTACACAGACGCAACCATAGATATCGAATCAGCGGATACAGCAACAGAGCTGCAACAATAAACAATGCCATGATTTTTTCGCTGAAGTAATAGATCAAGGAGAAAAACCTTTGCGGTTTCAGCACAATGGGAACACTCTTGGCTCCTATAATGGAGTGAAATGAATCTACTACAAAAAGAACACACATGGGTGATTCAATCGTTCTTGGGGTTCCTCCCTTTCAGACCGGACACGATGATGTATCACGGACAGATCCAGTCCGACAATTTTCGTCCGTTTATATTGGGGGGAAATACGATGATGGACAATAACAACAAATGCGCAGATTCCCCAATTGCTGAGACGCAAAACAGGGACCTTCCCACAGCAGTTTTGGAAGATTATCACCACCTGGCTACTGTCTGTAGATAACCTTGCTATTTCGATAGCAATAAATTGGAAAAGTTTCCCAGACTTTCAAGAAGTTGCGTCGCTCGATTCGAAAAATGCTGTTGTCAAGTCAGTTTCTTGCCTCGCCGGCGTTTGAATTGATCCTCTTAGTTTGCATGGCTTGCAACACTCTGCGACTGTCCTACTGTTTCGTTATACCGCGGACCAGCTTTATGTCGACCCTTTGATTTTGGTAACGGAACTCGGAAAGCTCCTCCTCAGTTGCGCCTTTGAATGGTATACCACTGGTGGACAATTGATGAATTCAGTGCAAAAACGAACATTATTGATGCGCCCTAGTACGATGCTTCAAAAATGATGGTACCAGCACTGCTGTACTCAACAGGTGTCAGTGTTTTGCTTTGCGAATGCTGTATCAAACGTTGTGTTCGGAACACCTCTGAGCTCTCAGTTTTCGGTTGGTGCAACTATGATTCTCGTCTCAGCTTACTTCGTTTGCAACCCATTGAAAGAGGGCAAAAAGAGTCAAGAAACGTCTCAGGTGGCAGGTCCAGACGCATGTGTGATACGTGTGTGATGGGGTACCTACAAGAGACCACCTTTTGTCTTTTTCTTTTGTAAATTTACTTTACTCTAATAGAATACATTACTTCCAAACATAGTCATAAACGAAAGCCTAAACTTTCTCAGAGGCATCACTTTCTGCTTTTTCTTCGACGTCCTTCTCTTTCGCTGATGATGATGCAACGTCATCGTCATCAT
>JAAMXS010009360.1:0-23634 GCA_019693525.1 Cylindrotheca fusiformis | reverse complement strand
TCTTATCAGAATTCGTGAGTTATGTTCGAAAACAACAAAGGGAGCTTCGGGCAAAAAACAGAAAGAAGAAGAGGCACAGGCGGCATTCAAGTAACATCCGCTCTATGCTACAAGACGAGCCTTTATCGGCAAAGGAACTCAGACTTCTTTTTGTGTCCATTTTGAAGTCGCAATATGACAGGCAGATGGCGAGAGGAGAACTCGAATCTGAGCATCTCCTTTCGGTAGCTCTTGCTCAGAGTCTAGACTTCACAGCAAGCTCCATCGAGAATGGGAAACCCTTACAAGACTGGAAGTACTTGACACGGCTTCATGGGCCACTTGCAAAACTAGAGACGAACCTCAAAGCCTGTCGTTCTGTCGTATCTTGTCTGGACAGGGCAGTGTCACGTCGTTCCAACTTGCCATTGAGGCCAATCACGTTACCCATTGAACGGGCGATGGCATTTATGTCTGCCCATCGTGACGCACAACGACTCTTCAGACTTGAATGCGAAGACATGGACAGCGAACTAAGTGAAGCTGAAAAGCTCGTATTACAAGAAAGTTTGCAGGAATACGCAGAAGCGCAGGAAGCTCTAAAAGAGTTCGATCGAAATCTTGTGGAAAGTGTTTCGTCACATAAGCTGTGCAAGATTCTTCTCAATATGGCTATATATCACGTTGAAAAGCACGTAAGACGGGGTTTGCTGAAAGAAGCAGAGGCCGAACATATCATGGAAGAGTACGAAGGGTATTTGAATCGCGTTCTGACTTGTGAAGAAGATGAGCACCCAGGCGAGATTGATCACGGCAATGAACAGGAAATTCCAAATCCTTTGTTGGAATCACTCCATGCTGTTGAAGAGGCAAAGGATCGTCTGGAGCAGGAAGGTGATCGCATGGCGAAGGAAGGCGTTCAGGAGGAAAGTACTCGGGAGGAAAGTACTCGGGAGGAAAGTACTCGGGAGGATAAATAGGATGAACAAAAAAGAGGTCTCAATTTGAAGTCGTGATGCGGCAAAGAGGGACCGAGCAGAGCTTGTGGCGAACCGTGCAACTGAGCAGAAAGCACATCTTGTCGTTCTGGTGTCACCGTAAAAGCCGATAGCTTCTGTGTTGTTGCACAGTGGAACAGTCTCACTTCAACTAGAACAAAGCATCAATGATTCATACATTAGTCCCACAACAGCATCATCGTACGTAGGTCAGACAAAGACAACATCCATTTTTCATTTTCATTCAACAGCGCCCGAGAACAACTCATTGATGTCGATGAAAAACAATCTCTCCGAAATCGGCAAGAGCCCGCACATTATTGATTGATTTGATGCGCTCAGTCTCATCAATTCTTATTTTGACTTGTTTCCCGATTTCAAAGTCTGGAGCACTACTTTTAAGAAAGATATTTTTTAGAAAGAACGGAATGGTCAATCTGCATGGTCATGTCCGAGTGTCTGCTTCACATGTGGGACGTCTTGGGGGGGTCTACCAAGCAGGCAAGAGACCTGCAGATCCACTCTCGCTGTTAGGGGAAGATCAGCTCGAAAAGAAAGCCCAGATGGTACATGTCCTCATCATTCATGTTTGCAATCCTTTTTGTGTGATAACTCAGTCATGTGCTGTTGTTTCGCGTGAATGTCCAGCTGACGGAATGGTTGCAGAATAAGAAGTCGGTTCTCTGCATAACTGGAGCAGGCTTATCAACTGAATCCGGTATCCCTGATTACCGAGGGCATAAAGGATCGTACCATCGTGGCCACAAACCAATGATTCACCAACAGTATATGGACAGCGAGTTCCAAAGAAAGAGATACTGGGGAAGATCTATGATAGGTTGGAAGAAGTTCGATGCCGCAGAGCCGAATGTACGTATTACAAGATTGCGTTTCTATATGCCAAGAAGGATGTGCGAAAACCTGATCCACTTCTCCCTTTAGAAAGGGCATTTTGCGCTTGCTGCCCTCGAGAAGATGGGCCGTATTGGAGTCAAATTAGAAGACCAGCAGTCATTCTATGAGCCAGATGACGAGTTTGAATTCAGCTTTAGCTCAGGTCTTCGAGATTTAGCCATTGTGACACAAAATGTGGATTCATTGCATCAGAGAGCTGGATCAAGGCAGGTAGTGCAGCTTCATGGTGGTGGGAAGTTGCTCAGGTGCATGAGCTGTGGGAAGCGAAAAGACCGCAACGAGTTTCACATGGAATTAGAGTCAGCGAATCGTGGATGGCTTGATGAAGCACTGCAAGGATATGACAAATCTTTAGACATGCGTCCGGATGGAGACGCCTTGATAAAGGAAATGGATTATGACCATGTACATGTCCCACACTGTCCTCACTGCAACAAAGGATTTTTTAAGCCAGATGTTGTATTCTTTGGTGATACTGTCCCGAAGAATCGGGTAAAGTTGTGCGAGGAGGCAGTCAAAGTTTCTGATGGAATATTGGTAGTTGGATCTTCGTTGGCTGTGCATTCCGCTTATCGACATGTACGCTCAGCTAGTTTACTGGGAATCCCTACTGCCATAGTCAACGTTGGTGAGACTCGAGCGGAAACTGAGGGACTGAATCATATCCTTAAGGTGGAAGCTCCAGCCGGTGACACCCTCTCGCTCTGCGCTGAAGGGTTTCATAGCTAAGTTGAGTGTTTAAGACATACAATTTGAAATACTACGACATAGCGAATCCTCTAAAATCCCTTATAATCACCTCCCTCTGGGTTGAGGCCGACACTAGACTCTGGGTCACCCAAGGCCCCGGATTCTATCACACTCTGTTGATACTTTGCCCACTCAAGCGACTGACTTTTGTCCATCCAGTTTCTCGATTGAAAGTTGAAGCTTTTGCTCTTCAGACTTTTCAGGTCCCCAATACAAGCGCTCCAGAAGGCGCCAACAAATTCCAAATCCATATTCATGCGGAAACCTGGCATACAGTCACTTCGTAGCAAGGCACCTGTGTACCCAGCTTTCTTGAAGCGCCTTGTTTCTTCACCCATTCGATTCTCACCCGCTGGTACTCTCACTGAACCCAAAATTGGGGTCGTCTTTCCCAATGCTTTTGGAACGTTTGGAATCGATACGACGTCATGGTCCTCGTCTTCAGGATTGACCGTCAGCAAGACAGATACTGGTGCTTCCCCTGATAGTTCGGTGATTTTCGATACCAAGGCTTCAACATCTTCCTCTGACCAAGAGCCTGCGGTTGAGTTGCTGATGGTTACCTCTGGGATAGGCTGCAAGCCGCCCTCTAAAGCAGCCTTGCAACTTTCTACCCATTTTGTGTCTGCGACCAAGTCGTCCAGTGATGCGATTTCTTTGCCTCCGCACGTCAAAACTAAAAGACCGTCGGCTCCTGCGGCAACGATACTGGCAATATCATCCACTGGATCGCAATAAACTACCGGAAGGGGTCCTGGGAAGTTTCCTCTGGCCAACTCTTGCTCGGAGCAAAATGTCTCAAGTGACTTGACTGCCCCAGAAATCCAAACAGTATTTGCCTTGGCTTGAACTCTTAGCTTTTCAGACATCGTTGTGATTCCAGATGACAGAAGCAATATTGCTGTCATATCTTCCGGCACAGGGACAACGATTTCTGGACTCAGAGTGAGCTTGCCAGACGGAGATCTCAAGGCTTCGAACAGTCGACTTCTGGCAGCTTGTGCTCTCTCTGAAACTACTGCCATGGCAGTTGCTGCAGGCAGCAGGATAAAAAAATATAAAGCAGAGATGGTTTTCATATTTGGATGGCTTCCAAAAAAAGTTCCAAAAGCTGGATCTGATTGATGGTATAAAATGAGATGTTTCTTTTTACACTGTCTACCATCCATCAACATGATGTTGCAGTTGGTGAGATAAATACGTCACAAGCAAGGACAGAAGGCCTGGCTGATTCCAGGTGCCTGCGCGCATATCCGGCAAGAAACCGTTATTGGTGATTTTGAACTGGGACGAACAAAGACACAAAGGAAAACTTGTTGGAGGTTTGCTTTCTGCGGTTGCCGACGGAATATAGAAAAGCAAGTTTGTCTTCTTCCTAGAAGTAAACCTTAGAAGGCTTTGAAAAGAGAATGATGGAATGTCAGCCATCAGCAAAGCGACCGCGTCCAATCGAAGACCAAGGACTGGACATTGAAGAAATAGTGCACGGAATTAGTCACGCCGTAACGACAAGGCAGCGTTTCGAGATTCTCTCAAAACTTTTTGAAGCTATTCGATACGATTCCCGATCACGGACTCCCAACGTTGAGTCTGCGACACTCTCATATTGTATTGATCTGGGGGTGATCCGTTCTTTGTGCCTTCAACTTGGATTCGTCCTCAGGCGGCACGGATCGGTCAAAGAAGAGATTCAGGAGACGTGTACAGCTCTAGCAGTATTCTATCGGTATTGCCCTGAACTCGTGGCAAGCGAAGATGCACTACGGACGAAAGGAGCCGATTTATTCTTTCTTTTACCCGAAGCTTTCCAAAAAGGAGCATGCCTACCAGTGCTATCAATTTGGCACACGATTTCTTCTTCGAAGGTTGGGACAGCTATGTTGCTCCAGAGTCCATCGGCACTGCTCGCGTCAAGGGACGTAATCCAGGGAGGAATTAGTGGAAAGGAAGGTTTAATGGAGACCTTAGGTCTGCTTAAGAATATGACATACTACGGAGAGGAGCATCGACATTTGTTTGTGGATCAACCGGGATTACTATCTGCTCTGACCAGCATCCCCCTGAACGAGAACTGCGAAAGGGCCCGGGAGCGCATTTCTGCTGTGTACCGAAACATGGCGCTTTCTCTTAGCAATCGATCTGTCCTTGGTGCAAGGGCTGATTTCTTGACAGCGATTGCAACACTTGGAAGCAGTAGTAGTTTGGTGGTTTTGAGAAATATGCTCAGCACATTGGTGAACCTGGCGATGGATGCGAACTCTTCCCTTCTCATGGTGTTTCATGGAGAAGGGATAATAATAGAGATCCTGCGACGATTTGTAGCGTACAAAGAGGATGCAACTTTGCGAAAACGAGCAGTACGAGTGCTTCGGCTACTCGCTCGTGAAACTTCTGCGCCGCTAATGGTGCATGATAACCGACTAATGAAGGTTCTTTCAGAAAGAGCCCTTCATGATACGAACACTGAAGTGAGAGCAGAAGCAGCTGAAGCGTTCGCAAAATGCGCATCATTGGTGAAAGCGCCAATGGCACAACATGAAGCAATGCTGGATGCGTTGACCCATTTGTCGACTGGTCATCAGTCGATATCTGCAGACGTGATGGCAAGGGCATTGAAAGAGCAAGCGAGCCAACCAGAGAATAGAAAAGCTTTGATAAAGCGTAGCGCCTTGGTAACCGCCTTAGGACAGATTGCGATGTCAGGCGAAAGTTCTCTATCGGCAAAAGAGAATGTATGTTCGGCGTTTTTTGATCTGTCTTCCGACGACGAAAATGTGAGGTCGCTACTTGCTACGACTTTGACTCTGGAGGCATTGGTACACAATTCTGGTGATAACGGTGCGGCATACTCCGCAATTCGTCGATGTTCGGTCGAAACGCTATTAAACTTAGCCGTAGTTCCCTCGAATCGAAAGTCGATGGCCCAACATACCAGTCTGTTGCAATCACTTTTGCACTTTGCGGCTGCCACTCAGGTCGGTGATTTGAAGGCAAAGGTGAAATCCACGATTCTTCAGCTTGCCGCAGAGCTGTAGCTCAATTCAGCTATTCGCAGTCAGGGAAAAATGCACCTTTGAAGGCTCTCCTCTTGAAGCTTGTTGCCAAACATTGGTCCTTGTTCTGTTCCATATCAAGATCCATTGAAATGGCATCATCGCCATCCTTCGTTGCATTTCCAAGAGAGCACGCATAGACTATTAAAATGCTAGTTTTTCAGGGACGCGTTTGAAGACACAAGAGATAGGCTTACCATGTCACACTTTGCCATAATCTTGTCCACAGATCCTAGAATTTGGAGGACACCTGTCGCGGTGGATCGTTGTGTCAGGGACGAGCAAGTACGACATCAGACAGAAGATTTCAAACTACCTACTTCGACTGTACCAAGGAAGTCTATAGAGGAAGTCAACTAGTCAGTGATGGTAGTTCAGATGTCTGATTGCTCATTGTCAAACCTGGGCTATACCTTTTGATCGCGGTTTCTAGTTCACTGCGTTCTAGTTTGCCGTTTTTGTTTGTGTCAAGATTTTCGGCAGCACACCGGATAATAAGATCACGAGATGGACAATTTGGGTCTTCCGATACGGTGCCACCGGTTTCCGTTTCCATATTTGCGCCATTCCGCGTATCGTCAGTGACTGCTTCGGGGTTGGCACAGTTTTGTCCTTCAGCAACAGCGCATTCGTTGTCGGCACGACATGAGGCTAGAAGCAAAGAGGCAAGAGCTGCAAGCAAAAGCAAGCGAAAAGGTAACATTCTTTTTCTCTGTGAGATATTCTGAGGGCAACTCGTCTGTGTTTTAGTAATGAGTCTCGTTCTGGTACCAGGAGGATTTGAGATTGAATTTTGTGACGTGACAAGATCGGGATGGATGACAAATTGGAGGAGCTTTTATAGTTTTTTGTTTCTGCCTTCCAGGTGTCAATCAAAGATGACATAACTAACCAAGGTGAGGTCTTTAGATAGGTTTAATTTCAAGTTCCAGAACTGCTGGACAGTGGTCGCTGCCGATATAGTCCTTGAGAAGGTAACTGTCTCGGACAACCACTGGTGACTCTTCCTCAAAAAGATCTGGTGAGCAAATGAAGTAATCCAGTCTCAATCCTTTATTTGGGTCTCGCGCGCCCGACCTCATACTCCAATATGAGTAGTGTCCTCTTGCAGTAGGGTGAAGCTTGCGAAATGCATCAACAAAACCTGAGTCAAGTTGTTCTTGAAACGAAGCCCGTTCTTGGGGAGTTACACCAGCTTGTTTTACATGGTGCTTTGCACCATCATTCCAGACGTCTTCAGCTTTATGTGCGATATTTAAATCACCCAACCATATCACCGGAAGTCCCCGATCAGTCTGCTTCTTTTGTTGAAACTCCAGAAAATGTTTATCCCATTCTGTTGTGCGATAATCGAGACGTTCCAATGTTTGCCCCGAGTTTGGCACGTAGACATTCGTTAGAGTTGCCCAAGGATACTCCATGATGATCGTGCGGCCTTCATCGTCGATTGGTTTGCCGATAGTATATGCCACGTCCGTTGGAATCAACGCTTTGAGATCGGTGGGAAGTTCTTCTTCTAACCTTGCCTTTTTCTTGGAAAGTGCCCCCTTTTTGGGAGCAAAGAAACTTCCAATGTCCTTCTGCTTTGGCGTACTCTTGCCTCTATTCTTGACAAAAACGGCCGTTCCTGAATAGCCTTTCTTCTTCGTCGAACAGTTCCAGTAGCCCTTGTAACCGTCCTTCTCCAACATTCCCCGAAAATTCAATTTTGGATCATCGAGATGTGTTTCTTGTAGTTTTGTCTCTTGGAGGCACAACATATCGAGATCTGCGACAATATTGACTATTAGCAATACTGGCTATTAATATTTGTGCATGATTGCCCATACGTACCGTATTCTTTTGCCAGATTACTGAGTGCATCCGGTTGCTTCTTAATAAAGGCTCGAAGACCAGCTACGTTCCACGACGCAATTTTGAATGCTAGAAGTTGTTTTGGGGCAGAGCAATTTCACGCCGAAGTCAGAAATCAATGAACTAAACTCCGTAGCGACAGTCACACAAGAGTTACTCACTATAAGAGCCGTTTTCTTGAGCCTTTTTGCTATCCCACAGTTTCGGAATATCATCTCGATCAGTGATCCGTTGATGATCTGAGGCTTTCTTCTTTTTTGCAGGGCCTGTCTCCTTCGATTCATCTAGCGCGTCATTTGCTTTTCGAAGTGCCCGCTTTCGAGGCGAGTTGGCATTTTCCACCTTTGCTGGTGCTTCGCTCTTCACGGCGCTTTTTGTTCTCTTGGAAGGGGCCATATCCAAGTCTGGGTTGAAATCCTCCAACCTTTCGATCAGAACGGCTTTTCTGCCACTAACCTGAAGTCCGAGATCCCGAAGCTTCTCTTTGAGCTGAACAACTGTTAACTGTTCCAAATCTTGACGTGAGGACGACAGAAATGTTGTTGTTTGTAACGGGCGATATAAATAGCTGTTGGGCGAAACAAATGACAGTAATGGGATCCAATAACAACTGAACTTCTGGCGCTTCGAGAAGCAACGATTCAATATTTCTGGGTGGAGTCTCATGTGACGGAAGATGCAGAAACAGCATGCAACACTGGAGATGTAACCTCTGGCTTCAACCAACTAGTTACGTGTCATTGTTTGACGGAAAATGCCGCCAAGAGATATGGATTTCTCATCGGTCTTCCCGTGGTACGCTTTTGGACCACAGCCGAATAGTTGGACTCAACAATCTTTCGCTTTCAACGTAGTCCATTGATGACGACTACTACAGTAACGACAAGTACTAGAAACTGGAGTTCACTATGATGAGACAGATCTGCCTTGCTACACTCAACTATTGCCCATGACCATAGGCTGCACCACTGCTTACCCCAAGCTTTTGAATGAGTCATCACTACTGGTTTGGTTTCCTACAATGATGTACATCATCACACTGCTTTCGTCAACCATGGCTGTGAATTCCCCTTCGAAAATACCCAAACTCTTCTGTGCGTACAAGTCTCTCACATGAAAAAGATCGAACACTTTTGCGGTGACCGGGAGGTGTTTTTTGGGGTTGAAGGTTATTCGAGTTGGCCCAAAAATGGAAGCCGAATTCTGGAAAACCACCGCCCATGAGTCGGATGATGAAGTTGGGCAATACTGGTCCGAAGTGGGTTTCAGCTCTTTAACCCAAACGCGCTGGAGCCCACTTCGTGATTTCTCAGCACACCATCCTTGGCGACCAAGCACATCTTGGTTCACAGCAATTATATCTTTGTTGAGAAGGATTTCTCGGCTGGCATTTGGTAGTGTCCGTAAGTCTGTTGAGATCATCAATGGGGCTGAGAAAATGGACCATAGTGCAAATTGAGTCTTCTGTTCAGATAAAGACAGGCCTGGATTCCCAACAACCAACATGTCCGGATCATTCCAATGACCAGGCCCAGCTGCTCGGACCATTACGTCTTGTGGACCTTTCCTTTCCCAAAAGCTTGCAATTTTTAGAATGGATTCCCACGAATCGCTCACGTCAATGTAATTACGCCACGTATTGCAGGACTGCTTGATACCATGATTCAAGTAGTCTGGGTCTTCCCAATGATTGTGTTTTTCGTAGTAGTCATTCGGCCAAGAGCAGGAATACAGAATTGGTCTTCCTGTTTTATTCAAAGCAGCTCCAAAAGCTGGATAAGTGACATTGAACTCGCTTTCGTTTGCATGACAAGCATCCACCTTAATTGAGTCGACTTCGAAGTCGAAAGCAAGTGTCTGTGCGTCGAGATCAAAATTTCCTTGAAAACCAGGGTAGCCGATGCATGTCTTTGATCCAATATCTCCATAGAGGCCTAGCTTTAGATCCAAGGAGTGTAGCGTTTGTGATAGGTTCTTCAGGCCACTTGGGAATCTTGTCCGATCTTCCACAATTTTTCCGTTCTCCCTTTCCATTTCACTCCAACAATCATCGATATTGACGTAAATGTAACCGGCATCTCTGAAACCGTTTTCAACGAGCAGTCTACCCTGCTCCAAGTAGAGACGTTCGGAGATGCACGTATCTGGAAACTCAGAACAGTTCGTTTCGCACCCAAATCTTTCCCAAGAAAGCCAGCCCATCGGAGGTTGCCGTGCCAGTCCATTGTCAAGTGCCAGTGCAAGAGCAGTCAATAGCAGAAATATGAGAGCATTGTAGTGGCAGTTGTTTTGCCTCATCTTTGCTTTGTTGCTGCAGCTTCACGTTCATCCTTCACTATCCATTCATATGATCTCGCTGTGGCTTCGACATGTTCTGTATGTCCGGTAGGTTCGTCGTCCGTCCGTTGCTCGTCCGTGTGTTTGTCCGTATCGCAATTCTAGAATTGGAACAGTGCGCTGTATAATCGTCACAATGCCCGAAGGCAAAAAGAAAGTGGTCCGAAATACGATGTCTTATCGATAATGAGGCTCAAGGATGTCAGCGTTCTGGATGCAATAGCAGCATGTGTCCATCAAGCTATTGTTCAAACATGCGGAGGTGGGATTCAGCATCCTGAGGAGGAGCAATTACGTGGTATAGCAAGGAAGTCCATCTCGTTCCCCAACAATACGTCGGCATCCGACCTTGGAGGAAAGCCTCACGATATCGAAGTTCGTGCTGCCGTGTCTTTGTTCCACCGATGGAAACGATATAGCTCGAAATCTTCAATACGCGTTGTCTCGGATCTTGGGATCACCCGGGATGTGGGGACGCCCAGGGCACTCGCAGAGCTCTGGGTGCCAGTTTTGGAAGAATCTTGTCGGGAGGAAGGCATAGCGTACGACATAAGATGTCAGCCATCAGGGATAATCTGTGTTGTGACATACGAGCGATCGGAATGTTTGCGACAGGCTGGAAAGCTGCCTTGTCCTCATTGCTGCCATTGGTGCAAAGGCAAGAAGGGTCTATGGTGGCACCAACAACAGAAACATACGATCGAACATTCTGAAGCAATGGTTGTGGCTTCATCTTCGATCAATGATTACGCTATCATCCCTTTTACACCCAGTGCTATCAGTATGTTGCACAGATTGGGCTCCGAGAAGGCACAAAAAAGTGGAAGTGACAATCAAGCAATAATGTATGCCATCGATCCAATCGAATTTGTGAAAGGTGGCAATCTCGACGCATTGAAGAAAGCAGTGAGCGTGAGTCGTTCTTCTTCTTTGTCCTTGTTTTTTGCATCCCATGTTTCTTACAGATTTTGGCACCGCATCTGATCATTTCAGAACGGCTATGTTCCATCCACAATAAGAGACAGTAGAGGGGCATCGGCGTTACATTGGGCAGCAGGTTCAGGTCACTTGGACATTGTCAGATATTTGGTGGAAGAACGCGGATGTGATCCCGACCACGGTCAACAGGGGAAGCGATCCTTTTCTGGTAGAACCGCACTGCACTGGGCTGCAAGAAATGGCCATCTCGAAATTGTCCAATATCTAGTTCGGAAGCACCGTGTGGCCTTGGAGGCATCTACAATTGATGGAACGACAGCGTTCTGTTGGGCAGCTTGGCAAGGGCATTTGAAAATTATGGAGTAGGTTTTAGGATTTGCGTAGACTTCCTGGAAAGCGCTTTTGAAACTGACACCGATGCTTTGACTTGCAGTTTTCTTCATTCCCAGGGATGCAACATCCATACTGTGAACAAATTCGGCTGCAACGCTGTTCTTTGGTGTGCGCAGGGCAAAGGGAATGCGACTACTTTACAGTGGCTTGCCACAAAAGGATGCAGTTTTGCTTTGATGAATAAGAATGGGCATGGTGTAATACACAAGGCTGCGCAAAGGGGTTGGAAGGTCGGATGCATATGGTATTTGGAGAATGTCATAGGATCTCAAACCGTCAACTTGGCGCTGAGGCAAGTTGGACCGGATATCGAAGGTTAGTTTTGTTTTGTCTTTTCTACACGTGTTTTGCAGCTCATCTCATAAGATAATCCATGTGATATTGAAAAGGATACTGTCCTTCTGATTTAGCCGGTATGGAGGGGTATGAGAGTCTTGCACGATGGTTGGTAAATGCAGAGTTGAAATTGGTTGAGAGACTGTGTGATGTAGATTCCGTCCCAATTTTGAAGTTTCCTAGTTGGCTAACTGACCCCATCGGCCATCTCGAGATCAGTACTAGAGTCTCGGAAGAAGAACACTGTACTTGGGAGCGATATGGTGGCTTGCGAAGAATGCGATCAAAGCTACTAGCCTGTAACATTAGTTGAAGTCTTGTCAGTCGAATGGTCGCTCGTTTGTGTTGCAGTCGCTTGTTTGTCTTGCAGTCGGACGTCGAGTGACAATCTTGACGCGCGAATCTATCGTGCGAAAGAGGCAAGAAGTTTGTTGTCTTGTCATCACAATGGACTTGGGGTCGGTCAAGAGCAAAACCGCATCCTCGGAACGCAACTGTCTTTCTCCTCGTTTTTAACGAGTGGGTAGCTTCAAGGAAGCAAAAGAATGAATTGGGAGGCAGCGAATGCTCCCAAGCCCCAGGCGAACGGTAGATCCTCGGAGCTCGCTTCTGACAAACGACGATCGACAGAAACCGTGGAGGCCGCCCTTTCTAGGCTTTCAAAGGCTTACACTACTTCAATGGAATGTATTGGCTCATTGAACAAAGCAGATAAGATGATACTGAAAGAAAAATCAAATCGGGAAGATGCCATGGCTATCCTTGTACGAGTATCGAATGCGGCGCGAACAACCTTTGAAAAAGCTATCTTGACAGATCCTCTAGTACAGAAGCACGCACCAACTCTGTATGGGGAATTCCTGGAAATGAAGCGGCCAACGTCAATCAGTGATAAGCGACCTGCTCCTCCGCTTCTCTCCTCTGCAGCACACAAGGCAACCGTCCGTGAGTTGAGTTATCTTTCACTGGTTAACTATTCCGATTTATTGCAGACATGCAGTAGTAGCCACGGATCCTACAGCAACGACAACGTGCTGGATAGGGGTGTCGTTGGCAAGCTGAAATCTCTGAATGGTACTAGTTGCTGGAACGATGAGTCTGTCGAGGATTCACAGCGATTGGCTCTGGCTGCTCTCTGCGATGCCTCTAATTTGGACCCGTCCGATCCTCTGGTGTGGCTAAAACTTGCCTCCGTGGCTAGAAACCTGGAACGAACCGTTCATCTACGAAATGATTCTGTACTTCTGATATCCAAATATCGTCGTATCCAACGATATGCACTGGAAAGGGGCAGTACTGTCTTGCCCCCCAACATGCCTCCGAATCGTGCGATAACTCGGGCTTTAAGAGAACTTGATGCAGCCACTACTGGGTTAGAGGAATACGAGACACGACCAGCGTCAACCAACGAAGGGCCTGTCGAAATGTTTCTGGAACTGCCCCGTTACTCATGGTCTGTTTTTGGTCGCATGCTGGTAAGGACTTGCAAGGAAGGGACTGGGTCCAGGGCTCGGCCAAGCCATGTTGCGAAACCGCACCCTCAGTTTGGATCCCCTGTTATCAGGTTGAGGATAAATCCTATGTTTGTTCTACCTCCAAAGGTTCTTGGACGGATATGTGGATTCTTAGACATGAAGTCTGTTTTACAGTTCGAATGCACTTGCCGCTTTGCTTTGCTATCTGCAAGGGCGTCAACAGATACAGATGCCGACAACGATAATGCCGCGGACGAGACCAGACAGATTGAATCTCAAAATCAAATTGACACAACTGATGAAAAAATGGATGACCTTAAAACTCCTGCTGCCGAAAAACCAGACGAAAACGAGTCGGAAAAAGGTGAGAAAACTCAGATGCAAAGCTACCGTACTTCAAAGCGGCTGCGGTCACAAATGATTACGTCAGGAAAGATAGCAGAGCGTTCTGCAAATCGAAAGTCATTCGAGTACTGTTTTCTTGCAGCCACACAGGCATGCTCAAAAACTGAGTACAATCGCATTTTGAAGGAGGCAGAGGCTAATGCCTTAGCCCGTCAGAACACTCAGTCAGCTGCGAAACGTGAAAGCGCCTTGCGAAGCAACTCTTACGATGCATATCGCCAGGAAGCTCACGAAAGATTGAGTTCTGCATCGCTTGGGGCCTTTGTAGCCACGTGGAACGGAAGAAATTCCGGGCCAATGGATCTGTTACGAAAGTTTCTTGTCCACGTCGCCATGAATGTTCAAGAAGTCTTCTCAAGTGATCCCCGGGGACCACTAGAGCTCACCTCGTGTATTCTCACAGGTAAGATTTTGAGGTTGTTGTTCCATTAATGTGCCCCGAATCCGTTCAAGAGTCTGAATTAAGATCTTCATGTTCCAATTAGCATTCGATCTTTGTTTGCATCGAAGTGGGACGCAGCAAGGCATATCACCGCAGTTTTTCGAACCAATCGAGAAGTCCGGATCGATACGAACCAGCTTGGAACTTTTTGCTGTTGACTTGTTGTACTGTGAGTTGATATTGAAACAATGTGAACGACATGTTCCTACGCACGTAGAGTTTGACGACGACAGCAACATGATAACACTGATGGTGGTGGCGCTCTTGGACGCTCGGAGCCAGCTTCATCACGCAGTAAAACGCGACATAGCAATTGAATCGAAGCTTCAAGAGACTTTCATTAATTTGTGCATTAGATGCAATTGGGTTGCAGCTGGAATGTTCCTCTGGAGAAGTCGGATCACTCGTGTCATTTTTGAGGCGAGAGAAGCTGAAGATGAAGGAGTTTGTTTTATCAATGAGACTGTTAGAATGTTTGACTCTCCCATCGTGCAGTCACGGTCCATCCAGACTCCGCATCTTCTTTGTCCTGGACGCACCGAGACTCATTGGAAGGAAATAACGCCAGTCTTGCTTGAAAGGTTCCGTGACGAAATTCAGGCATCTTCTGTCGTGTCCCTTGCGAAACAAAAGTTTCAAGAGTTTATTGATGATATAGATCAGAGTCGTATCGAAATTGCCTTAGGTCCTGTACCTACCGCTAGTGCAAAGATCCTGGCTGACATTGGGGAGAGGCTCTTAGAAAGGTACAAGTCAAGTCATAGTGACCCTGGGGCCAAGCACATTGAACTCGTTGAAGATTTTCTCACCGTGCATGGTGGTGATTTGAGAGCTTTGATTCGTGAAACGGATCAGGAAAAGGTCGAGAAGTTATCAGACCCAGTGCCGATTCAAGCTCTCGAAATCCAAGATATTCCCCGAGTGTCAAGTCCAAGTACATTGACAATTTTGGCCACATGTCTGAACGTTGTGAAAGGGTACAACTTTCAAATGATACAGCTCCTAGTCCGTGTCCTACTAGCAGCAATAGACCTACATGGCACTATGATCGGTACAAATCCCAGTAAGAGTGGTAAGGGAGACGAACACTACAATAACTACAGTGACAGTGACGATGATTCTAGCATCAGCGGCGACGGATCCGATTATAGGAGTGGAGTGAACACCGACGCCGATGAGACGAGAATTCAGAATTGTGGTCACTTGGTGATCCTTTTGCTTGAAAGAATTCATGGAATGTTTTCTGAAGGTTTGGATGATGCTGAAAAAATGCAATTTACTACATCTGATGATTGCATTTCAATGATATCCCATACCATTGAGTTCTCCAAAACATGGTTCAATGGAATAGGAAGGAGACGGTCCTTGGCTGATGATACTACAGAAGTATGGCTGCTAAAAGGTGTCCTCCGGGTTGTCGAGTCACTTCGTTCAGGAACTCCCCAGTCTCGGCTTCGATACATAAATCGTGTTTGCTTCGTTGGGTTGGTTGAGACAGTAATTCTTCATTCCCCACTATTGCTGTCTCTAGCACGAGCACAAGGTAATCGAGTGGGAAAGTCGGCGAGGCAGAAGTTGTGTTTAAGAAGCGCTAGGCTACTTGCTGTAACTTTCAGTGAACTGGGGTTTATCCTTTCGGAGAATTTGGGTCAAGTGAAGCATCTGCGCATGTTTGAGTCGGATTTGCTCTCTGGAGGTGTAGCAAAGAGTTCTGTAAATGAACCAGTGCGCCTTTCTTCGGAACAGAAGGCCCTTTTCTCAGATGCTGTGCTGAGTCTTTGGAGATATGCCTCCAGGGCCCTTGGTGAAGACGGCGTGGCCCATGATTCTACTCTTGTCTGTAGCTCTTTCGACCGCCCAATTGTAAGATTGCTTCAGATTCCTATGGCCTCCACAATTGTTGGCTTTTGTGGATCGGCAACTCGGACCCGGACGATCAGGAGCTCCAAACAGAATCAAGAAAGAGAAGATCCGCTTTGCCTCACCGAATTTTTTGATTCTGATGCGAGCGCGAATGAGTGGCTTACAGATGGAGAAGATAGTGGTCCCAACGAAAGCAAACCAGAGAAAAAGGAATTGTTGCGAGTTATATGTCATGCTATTCATTGTGTAAACGCTGTTTTGGGCGTCACACCTGATAAAGGGGCCG
Organism: Cylindrotheca fusiformis; assembly: GCA_019693525.1. Classification (NCBI taxonomy): domain Eukaryota; phylum Bacillariophyta; class Bacillariophyceae; order Bacillariales; family Bacillariaceae; genus Cylindrotheca; species Cylindrotheca fusiformis. The sequence continues at coordinate 7,609 of JAAMXS010009360.1, read as the reverse complement.
TATCGACATTTGTTGCCAGGGAATCAGAAAGGGTTAAACTTGGGCCGCTACTACCACTTGTCACTACAAGGGTGCTGAACTACTACGCAGATTCCCTTCTAACTAATTTTGCCCAGGATGGAACCCAGAAGGGAGCCCTTTGGGTCGACACGTACCCCTATACGACTCGTACCATAGGAGAGCTATTGGTAAGTTGGCAGAAGTTACGAAGAAGCATATACTGACCTTGTCCTAACATTCTGCTCCTTCACTCTAGGATTCGCTTCTGCACAAAGCGTACAGCTGGCTATTTGGTTTTTCTTTGGTGGGCGAGAAGGCCCACCAAAGTGCTGGAAAGGATTCTGGCTCCTCAACTACGGCCACCACTAGTGATATCCATAGCAGGAACTTCCAGCCAGAAGATGCTACATCAGCTGCACAGCTTTATCGCTGCATTGTTCGAGCGTATGCGGGCGGAAGAAGGTCCCCTCCAAAGGGTGCGCTTGAGGTGGTTTCAGCAGCCTTGCCACCTCTGGAAGAGAGTGAGACGAGCTCTGTATTGCGGGAATTCATGTTCTGTTTTCACGATGGTAGTCTTGGTCTCGAGGGCGTGACTGACTTGATTGAAAAGCGAGAAGGGTGGACTTCCCCATTCAGAGAAATTGAGAGTCATTTTATGCAATCTGGGGTGGAGGAGGATATTGAATCTGACGAGTCACAAATGGCGGACGAGATCATGCGGGTACGTCGTGGCATTTCCTCAGAGTTGGCAAGTGGCCAGGTCCCAATGGCTTCAATGGACTCTGGACACAAAGGCAAAGCTGACTCTATAACGGACGACGAACGACTAACGTCTTCAAAACACGAGGAAGAGCTATCAAAGAAGTTTTTCGCAATTGTGGATGACCTTTGCCTAGGAGATGCGAGAAATGCAGTTAGCTGGTACAGAGCGGCACAGTGTCTTATTCTGAAAGCCGACCTTATCGCAGATCGCCTGGGGCTATCAAAAGGGTTTTGCCGAAGCGCTGATTTCTCAATCCCCTCTTCACGTCCACCAAGAAAGACCAAGCTTCCTGTTGCTGCGTTGACAAGGGAACAAGAACTTGAGGATTCCCTATTGCGCGCTAGCTGTATCCCGTGGATAGGGAAGGACTTATCAGTCTATGCTCGACACACGTGGTCGTCCTTTGCCTCTCTGATGGCTTGTTCTATTGAGATTTCGGAACAAGAGAGGGATGAGCTGGGGACCACCAGCGGCAAAGAAAGGGTAGAATCACTTGCATTGAAAGAAATCGGAGCAATGCATACCTCTGGCGACTATCTAAAGTGGCAAGAATCCTGGGGAGGTATTTTTGTATCTGCACTACAAAAACTAGCTCTTCATTTTATGTGCACAGCCCTGTATCTTGTTCAATCCAAGGAGAAGCCTGAAGCTGATGATAGAATCATGATGTCTGAGATCTGCGAAATGATAGGTGTTGCAGTCTATTCAGAGTTGATGGCTTCTCAAGGTTACGGCTACCCGATGCATGTCATGGGGAAAAAGAGAAAGAGGCAAATCGCAATCGTGGCAAAGAAGTGCTTTCAATGTGCTGTTGATATCGTGCATGGCACGGGAGAAGACGACGACAGCGAGAATCGAGAAACGTGGGATTTGATTTTCATGGTTGGAAAAGTAAGAAAAATATCGACAGGGCGATGGTGTTTTCCCATTCTAACTCCTTTGTTTCCCCCTGGCAAATAGTGTGACGAAAAGATTGCTGGAACATACAGCCAAGAAACCTTTTCTGAGTCATCCCGAAAGTATGAAGAGAACATGGCATCTGCTTTGCAACACTACTCATCGGCGTTGGAACAGGCAGAAGACATTGAAAACGACGGTGGTTTTGTTGTCGGCCAACAAGGGGGGAGTTCCCATGGTTCGACAGAAGTGTTGTATCGTCTGCAAGCATGCAGGCTGAAATGCTTAGTTGCGGCAGTCTCTGAAGACGAAGGCGAGATAGAAGCAGCCGAAGCTGAAGCCCTTCGACTAACTGAAGCACACTGGTTCAAGAAACCAGATGAGAGAGATGCGGCTGGTGCGAGTGCGACAACTCGAGATCGTGTTTGGAATGTATTCACGGACATCGTGGCAGGTCTAGCCAAATGTCGCTTAGACCATCACTTTTATCATCGATCTGTCTATCGCCATGCACAAGCCTTAATGTGGGCTCCCTTGCTGTGCGATCCTACTTCAACAGAGGGTAGCCTTGGAATGGTCCCTGCAACACGCAGCTACACAATTCGGGGCCTCAACAATTCAACAAACGCTGCAACCAGTGCCGAGGTTGTGATGAGTTCACTATTTGGCAAGAAGAGGTAATATGGAAATTGCTGGAGTGATAAGTGTTTTGTCGTTTGCCCTCTAAATTTCTGTTTCCAATTCCAACATAGGCCACAGCTATGTGCAGCCTGGATGACCACCACTGCGACTTCCTCTCCTTTTCAATTACTCAACAATTCCTCAAGAAAGTACGACTCTTTGCGTGGCAAATATATAGCTGCCTACATCGAATCGCTTCGACTTTGTAATCGTCGTCCGGAGCTGGAGCAATTCATGAAGTTGTTGGCAAGTAGTAAGCGCGACCTTCCAAACTATTTTCAGGCGAGTGCCCTGGTGGGAGGTGGTGCCCCTCCGAAGGGCCACGCGAGGGAGAACCTGCTTGAAACTGGCAGAACGCTGATGTCGTCGGGGTTCCTTGTAACTGCAAAACGCCAAGGAAACAGTGCGATTGCTGAGTTCATTTTGAAGAGCCTCTCCGATAAAGACGCTGATGGCAACAAGAAAGCTGAAAGCAATCTGAAGCAAGCATATGCTTGCTACCTCCGGCTGCATTGTTCAGAAGATGAGTTAAAGAAGACTCGAGCTATGAAATACGGCGTTGGTACAATCCCCGAGGTAGAAGCCCTTTGCAACGCATACTTGATGACGGACTATGCCAAACCATCAAGAATCGCAAGCAACGACTGGTCAGGCGGTGCTCGAAAGTCTTCCATCTTCGATGCGGCACTTGAAAAGTGTCGTTCTCTTTTTCCAACTGCCTCTGGAAACTTTCTTTTCAAGAACCTGGGAAAGTCAAAGGAAAAAGAGACCCTCGATGCTTCAGCTCCAAGCAAGAAACGAAAGAATCTCGGAGATGATAGTCAGTCCACAGCAGCAAAGTCAAACAAGGTGTCGTTCGAGGTCTCGGTTCCAGACAATCTTGTGGCAGGCGATACGTTTCTGACCACCGTCAAGTTTGGGGAATCGTCCACCAAGAAGGTAAAGCTAACAGTACCGGAAGGAAATCCAGCCACCTTGCGCTTCAGCTTGAAGGTACCCACTACAGGAAAGGAAACGTAACAGGTGGGGAGTTCAATACAATCAGAAGTACGCTTCACCCTGAAATTCCTTTGTTCTGTATTAGCATGCTGTGAGTTTTGCCCAGTTTCCTTCGTTTTGGTGCTGGATACTTGTCGGTGCCAACATCGCTTGGTCTCATGTCCCTGGCTGACCACCAACCACGTCCATACCAATGCATGAGGAGTGTATTCTTGGGAATTGTTTCTAGCGTAACAAACTCTAATCCTCCTAAACTCCCGTTTCGTTTGCCCCAGTATCGAAAGGTCTATTCAAATGAAATCCAAAATGAACGACTTGTCAGGAAATTGGAGGAACACTAATGTTTCCGATCACGATCATCTCATACGTCCACTGACACGTACCGACCGACAATTCTGTCGCTCATTCTTGCCTGGATTGGCGGCGTACTGCAGGATATCACCAGTATGTTTAGGATTTAACACACCGTTGTAATTGTCGCTTCTCAACGTCCTTGTATTGGGATAGTAGTTCGTACCCGTTTTGGGATTTGGTGGATAGAAAGATATCGACCGATCGTCTTTGTTGCAAGGAGGGCACTTTCCTCGGATCCCATGAAAGGCCATTCTATATTTTGGTGGAAGATCAAAGCGTGCGACAATGCATTTCCCAGCAAATGGGTGTTCCACAACTCGTAGCGCGTAGTCTCCGCATCTCAAATGCTGATTGCAGTAGGGAATTGGGATTGCTTCTCCTTCTCGACTGTTTACGGTCGTCTTGCATCTTTGTTTGTTCCTACAGAGAGCCCAGCATCGGACAGGTTTCCGTCTCGTGGCTGGAGACTGTGGATGCACTTCCACAGTCGACATGATGATGTTGCGGAATAAACGTCCTACGTAGTTTCTTTCAGCATCGAACAGTCCCCCACTTGTCAAATCGTTGGTTTGACTTCTTCGACTTTGACTTGACCCTGAAAGTTGGCATTGCTTCTGCGAACTGCTGCTGACGTGAGGCCGTCACGCCTTCCACGCAAACGTAGGGACCCCCCGCAACTGGAAGTGAATGGTGGTTGCTGGAGAAGTTCCATGTTGTTCGTCAACTTCTCTGTCACATGTTTTTCACGCCGTTGTGCATTGAACACTACGCGCGCATGACACGTGTTAGTGTTGTATGGCACACGTCCATCGCGCGTTTGACATTTGAGATCCATCATTACACAGAGGTACCTACTAAAATATGTCCTTCCCAAAGACCACCATCAACCAATGGAAGATGCAATCAAGTATTTGATGGCTGCTGCCGATTTGCAATTCTTGGGTCTACAACTTCTAGGATTCCGGACTTCAGACGCTTCCGAGTCGTTTTTGCCTTTTCCATGCAACAAGGTGTTGCGTTTACTATTAGGATTCATATGGCTATAAGAAACCACGAGGCGGCAAGAATCGTCAACAATGAGCTATAATTAAAGTTCCTGTTGCTGGGAAAAGTATCCCATTGGAACAGACGCTGGAGTCGCACATCGGTTCGAATGATGATCAACAGTTTCAAGAAATCAAAAAGGCAGAAAAGACTATTTTGGAGGACTTGGAGGACTTGAGAGATGGCATTTGGGATCTACCCCACCAGTGGACGGTATCCACGTCGAAAAAAGAGATGGCAAGCTTGGGATTCGAGTACGCAATTGCCACTTCGCCCGGAATGCTTGATTGATGAATTTCAAACGGCAGGGCCACGTGTAGTTCCCCCCTCAAAGAGAGACACCCTAGGTGCATAGATTAGACGGTCTTTTCTCATCCTTCAGAGAGTTGTGGTACATACTAATTTGCAGTTCTTTTTGTTATCAATTTTTCTCATTTGATTTTGGCCCTGCTGGAAACCCACTCTTGTTCCCTTTCCCAGGTGCACTGTTTTCTTGGGTATCTCTTCTTTCTTCATTTGCAATCTTTGGTGGTGCTCACGAGGAAACCGTCTCACTTCACGATGGTGAAAACGATATTTCAGTATTCCATATACAGTATCGATAACTTGACTTTTGCACGCGTATGAGACGACAGAATAAGAAATAAGCGTGTGTTTCGAAAGAAAACAAGCGCGTTCTGGAAAAAAAGTGCACTGAATCTGTAATAGGAAAAGCTATGTATGACAGCACGGGTCAAACAAGACAGAGCATTGGGCGGAGCACGCGCAATGTGTGCGCATCACAAGGAACCGATCCTTTGCAGGGGGTCCATGCTGGTCCATACCCATGAACGAATCAAAAATGAAAAACAACGTTTGTAGGCAAAGGCACGCAAAAAAAAAAAGTGAACACAAATGAACATTTTGTTGGAGCACGTTCCATTGGATCTGACGAGAATGCAATCAAACAATCCATCATGGATATAAAAATGCCGTCTAACAAGCTTCAGCATCACCATCATCCGCACGTAAGTCCGGCAAAGAAGAAAGAGACTTCCATTTCCCAGCGACGCAAGGATCTGTTTGGTGATTGCGCATTGATTGAAATCATTCATTTGCACGACTGCCTGCGGGGTGCGTTAAATGCTTTGGAAAAGGAAGTGGCCGAGTTGAGTCACACTGTTCTTGAGGGAGAGAAAAGGCAATCCATATTGAATTCTCTTGAACGTCGAGTCGCTGGACGCTTCAAAGTTATATGGTCCGTCTTCCAGGCTCACAGTTCCGCGGAGGATGATTTTATCTGGCCTGCGCTGAAATCAAAAACAAATGGACTGGTCGAACACAAGCCGTCGAGTCCCCCAGGTGAATCTACAAAATTGCGAATACCTGCTGACCCAGAGGTGGTGGAGCAAGTGCAATACGAAGAAGACCATGCTGACGAAGAACGAATGTTTTCGATGATGGATGATTTGCTGACAAAGTTGCGCCACAGCCTCTTACGACAAACGTTGGGATTGTCCTCTGTTGCTCCTCGCCGGAATCTCAAAGCGGAAGATGGAGAATCAGTGGATTTTATCATGAAAAAGGTCCACAAACTCATCACAAAGCTATCGCATCACCTCATGGTACACTTGGACAAGGAAGAAATGCAATGCCTTCCATTGGTTGTGAAATATCTCTCCAAATCCGAAATACACGACCTGGTTGGGCAAATCATGGGACAAAGATCGTCTGAGACAATTGCACAAATCATGACCATGGCAGTTCAAAACCTGGACGAGGCTGAGAGAGACGAAATGGTTACATACATGAAACAGGCCATGGCAGGGACGTTTTTTGACAGATGGCTTTCCATGGCGGGATGGATGGATGATAGAAAGGAACGGACAAAATCATCCAAAAACGATGGTTCTACCAAAAAGCGTGGATCCTTGGCTCCAGAAAAGAAAATGGATGAACAGAAGAAACCAAAAACAGAGGCCAGGTCGTCCAAGTTAGAATCACCCGTGCCAAGCCCCGAGACGGTGCCGCCGCAAGCAATGGCTTCAATCAATGGAATCACTAGTCAAGCCGAGCTCGAGAAGCTCATCCGTGTCATTGTCACAAATCCTAACCTTTCACCACAGCAAAAGAATACCACGATTCAAGGTCTCCGTGACTCAGTATGGAAAAGCAATCAGCGCCTAAAGAGCAAATCTGAGGGCGATTCGAGTAAAGGCCCTATATCTACTGATTTTCCGAAAGTGTCTGTCACCAAGTATGTCCTTTCTTTTTTACTTTAATTCATTGCACCTTTAAGACTTGTGCCACTCACTGCCATCTTCCTTTTCAGTTCTGCAACGGTGTCCGAGAGCTGCATTCCTGCTCGACGAGTCACTCCGCCATCCATTTATTACAAAAAAGATCAGGACGGCAAAATTGAGGTTGCATGGAACAGGTAAGAAAAAGTATTATCGGAAAGGATTGTTACCATTGTTACCTCCATTTTCTTGAGACTCATTTCTGTTCTGCTGTTCAGTGCTGCAAACAATTCAAGGTATCCTGATGATGGAAACGTCCCTCTATTTTCAGCCAGTGAACTAGCTCCAACCTATAACGATGGCGCTACAGGATCTGTTCTGGGTTGTCCGCATTACGCAAGGGCATGTAAGTATTTCATTTTTGAGTGCACTGTTTTCCATCCTGGCTGTTTCCTCATTGCATACTGTTGGTATATAGGTAAATTGCGCCATCCCCTGTCAGGCCGTTTGTATACATGCCGATTGTGCTGTGAACAAGAGCGTGAAATGCCTTCAAAGCATCAAGATGAACCACTAGACAGATATGCGGTGACAGAAGTCATGTGCATGAAGTGCAATGCCTTGCAACCAGCCGAAGAGAATTGTCTCAATC